>CAMZMU010000097.1:41218835-41405246 GCA_947311845.1 Poa pratensis
AGCTCTACTAGAAGGTGGAGGTGGTTGACGAGCTTGATTGTCCGATTGTCAAGGTTAAAGAAGTCCAGATGAACCCGCAATCTTTTTCTTGAGGGAAATGTAATACCCCGCAGTTATAGGTAAGAGAAGAAGAAGAAGAAGAAGAAGAAGAAGAGGGGGAAAGAATTTTTACCTATCGTCCACGGCCGTAGCTCCTCGGCGGCGAGGCAGTGCTCGCGCTACTGTTGAAGGGGGCTTGAGGATGTAGAGGACACCATGGCACCACCGCACCACGGCGGCACAGAGAGTGGTGCCCTGCACCTGCCGTGATGAGTCTGAGAGGACGAGGAAGCCGGCGGAGGACAGCGGACAGCGCCGGCACCAAAACCATAACCCTAGGGTTGGGTGTGCGCGGCCGCAAGGAGAGGAGAAGGACAAATCGATGACGACATGAGGGAGGAGAGAAGCAAGGGGGTCATTTTGCCCCAGACCGCGGCGGCGGAGGTGGCCGGAGCAAGGTGGCGACGGCGAGGGCGACTCGATCGCCAGAGCGAGCTCGAGCACGAGCGCGTGCGTGCGATGAGAGAGAGAGAGGGAGAGAGAGTGGCTCGGTCGGTTGACCGTACCCGAGCCCAACTCTTGACCTGGTTCAACCAGTGTTGACCAGGGGCATTTTTGTCTTTTCACTAATTTGTGAAAATTCTCCAACTTGCAAAAACTCCTAAAAAATCAAATAAATTCCTAAAAATACAATAAAAATATCGACAAATATCATAAGAAAATAAGCTATCAAAATAAAATATTAACTTGAATTTTGAAAACTATTTCTTATAACAAAAATTCAAAGTTCCTTAAGTGTAATATTTCTTTGAAATATTTTGGAAAACTATTTTCTCAAGAAAATAATTTGGGAAAATGAATACTAAGTTCAAAATAATATTTGAACTATATCATCAGTAAAACTTATGACTGTCATGTCACTCATCCTAAGTAAAACATAAATAAAATCCATATTCCCAAAAAATTATATAAAAAATCAATAATAAATCTTTGGGGACAAATTTGGGAATTTAAAAATCATCTCATCCTATGCACAATGGCATAATTTTTGTTATTTAAACATTGTATCATATGGACAATGATGCTGATTTTCAGAACACGAGGGTCACAAATCGCCGGAAGCTTTAGACTACACTACTTGTCAGTCTCAAGGCAAGTTCCAAGTTGCATGTCATTTGATTGATTATTTTGATCAAATTAATGACAACGTACTATTGTTTATCATTGCATGAAAAAAAAAACCTATTTTCGAATGATGTGAATTGCTATATATATATGGTTGGCTGGCAATGAAACCACAGTTTGATGTTGTGGTGGAGGTTCCATTGTACGGGAAAGTATATACCTAGGGTTAATCATCCATGTCCCAGTGATCCTTACGTGCCATATCGATAGCATCAGCCAACATATTCACTATGGATGGGCTAGTCAGAAGTATCTTCCCTTGTTCGCATGTCCTCGGCAGGCTATTCCTGGTTGTGTCCGTGGTGGCGGCTCAACAGTGGGGAAGCACGTGATCTTCCCATCCGACGGGGTGTTTGGAATAGAAGCTCGGGAGGGGTGGCGGGCTAATGGTCTTTGTTACCAGTTGCGTCACAAATTGGGCAGACATGCTTTGTGCGGAGAGGAGCTCCACATGACTTGTTGCCCTGAGTTCTGGCTATAACATACATGTTGTACTGGGAAAGCATAAAGAGCCAGCCTGCTATTGGGTAAAGTGATGCAGCTCTGCAGAGTTAAACCAAGAAATTATGACTGTCACATCCTTGTTCCAGGAGGGAACTACTGGTTGCAGTGGGAAAGGAATCCCATAGGATTCGCAAAACCTGTGGAGGCCGTGGACATAGTTTTCTCAAATAAAATGGACCTTTTGTAGAAATGTTTTACAAAACTATGCATATACATCTTTGACTTTTTGGTCAAGATGGTAGTTAGTGCATTCCACTTATCTAAGCGTTATGCTGAACTTGCTGAGTAACGATGTTACTCATTCGTTTCCCATTTGACCCCATGCTTATAGTCTGAGGAGGCAACCGAGGAGAACTATGGGGTATACCATGCAGACGAGGTGTATTTCGAGGCACCTGACTTATCTAGAGGAGTAGAAGGAATTGACTACATCATCGCATACGGGGCAGACGACGACGTGGAGGAAGAGATCCAGACTTAGAGTATCATAATAGGAACCGGGCCGAGCAAGAATAGACTAGTACTACATAGTTTGTTGAGCCCTAATGGTTCTTAGATTGTTGTTTTCTACCTTTAGTAGGTTGACACCTGTCAACATCGCAATAATAGACATTCCTCCCATGTCAGAGGAAGACGTTGATGTTTTTATGCATTTCTGGTTTGTAATATTTAGGAGTGTGTAATAAAGTGGACCCGCAATGTTTCTGTTGTACTACTTTGATAGATGTAATATTTACAGATTAGTCCTTCCGTGGTGTTATGTCATCGACTTGTACACTTCAATATGAAGTGGTGTGCTGGGTCATCATAGGAAATTACGCCAGAACCAGAATGAGAATTGAGGCCTCTAAGGATTCGATCCGATTCATATCTCTGTCGGTGAAAAGCTTGGGTAGGAAGAGGCTCGCGATGAAATATGATAAAAGATCCACTATTTATCCAAACAACGTGTATTGGTTGGTCACGACCATAAAGAATTTCAATATTTCGATTGTATACTCGTCAAGTGTAGGGCATCTCAACCGATACCTGAGCCATGACGCTTCGCTCTTTGTGCTTCGGTCTGTGATGGTTCGTCTGGCCGGGGTGGAGGGCATCCTGGCATGTCCAGTAGGTGGTCTTTCCACAATGCATCCCTCGACACTGAAAACGAATTGGATGACACTGCTGCAAGCCCTATGAAGAAAGGTTTCGATGTGATGATAAATGAAACCAACGTCCATAATAGGGCAAGCAAGAAGATTGATCTAGGTGATGGCGGATCAAAAAATAAAGGCAGTGCCGGTGCCCCACTTGACGGTGCGTCGGTGACTCCCTTGCCGCCACCGCTGTATGTTTGTATATGGGAGAGGATTAAGCAAAGGAAGGTGACTGGGTTAGAAAATCTATGGCAATTAATATCGATGTCTTCCTCCTATGAGAACCGTTGGGCCCAATAAGTACTTTAGGCTGGAACTGTTGCGGGTCAAGGAAACCGTCGATGATTAAAGAGCTTACTCAACTTGTGTAGATCTACAAGCCCAAGTTGGCATTCCTGAGTGGGACCATGCAGAGTGAAGAGCGTGGTAGAAATCTGCATTTTTGTATTCGTATGAAGGAGCGCTACCAGGTTAAAGGGTATGGAAGGGGCGGCAGGTGGGGGTGGGGTGGCATTGCACTATATATCGGAAGTGGTCATATTTGTATATGGTCAGCCAAAACCGAGCGAGTGTCACCTTATTTGTAACTTTCCGTGGAGAATACGGTACGTACGAGAAAGACAGGAGAGGAGGCGATCGTGGCGATCATGGCGGCGGCTGATTGCGTGGATCACACGTTCGTTGGGAGACCCCAAGAGGAAGGTATGAAGCAGCGTAGCAGCAGTTTCCCTCAGTATGAAACCAAGGTTTAATCAAACCAGTAGGGGCAAGAAATCACTTCTGAATGTTGTCAGTGGCGCGCTGACGTGGAACCTGCACACAACACAATCAAACTAATTTGCCCCAACGAAACAGTGAGGTTGTCAATCTCACCGGCTTGCTGAAAACAAAGGATTAAACGTATGGTGTGGAAAACCGTAGTAAATTGCAGAGAATGAAAAGGAACAATGATTGCAGTTGGTTGTATTATCAGTGTAAAAGAATGGACCGGGGTCCACAGTTCACTAGTGGTGTCTCTCCATAAAAGATAACTAACATGCTGGTGAACAAATTACAGCTGGGCAATTGGCAAAATATTGAGCGCATGGCAATGCATATATATGACATGATGATTACTATGATATTCATGTGGGCATTACGACAAAATACGTAGACCGTTATCCAACAACGTCTATGACTAATAATCCACCTCCAGGTTGTCATCCAAGTTCCCCGTTGGTATTAAGTTGCAAGCAACGGATAATCGCATTAAGTAATGTGCGTAATGTAAACAAATGCATTAGACCTAACGACGCACCCTTAAGCTAAGCATCGGTTTATTTATCCCTAGTGGCAACAGCACATCCACAATCTTAGAAGTTATTGTCACTCTCCCAGATTACCGGAGGCATGAACCCACTATCTAGCATAAATACTCACTCTTGGAGTTACAAGCATCTACTTGGCCAAAGCATCTACTAGTAACGGAAAGCATGCAAGATCATAAATAACATATAAAGTAGATTGATAATCAACTTGACATAGTATTCAATATTCATCGGATCCCAGCAAACACAACATGTAGCATTACAATAAGATGATCTTGATCATGATAGACAGCTCACAAGATCTAAACATGATAGCATAAAGTGGAGAGACAACCATCTAGCTACTGCTATGAACCCGTAGTCCAAGGATGAACTACTCACGCATCACTCCGGAGGTAGGCATGGTGATGTAGAGCCCTCCGGTGATGATTCCCCTCTCCGGCAGAGTGCCGGGAAGAGCTTCTGAACCCTCCCGAGCTAGGGTTGACGGCGGCGGCGTCTCTGAAACTTTCGTGGATAATGGCTCGGGTATTTAGGGTTTTCGCGTCGGGATGAATAAATAGGCGAAAGGGCGGCGACTGGAGACGCCCGTGGGGCCCATACCACCCCACGGCGCGGCAGGGGGGGCGCGCGACCCCATGGTGTGGCTGCCTCGTGGCTCCCCTCTGTCTCTCCTTTGGACTCCGTGTACGTGTTGGAAAAATAGGAGGTTCTGTCCAAGTTTTGTCCAATTCCGATAATATTTCCAGACTAGCTTTTCTGGAATACAAAAACAGCAGAAAACATGAACTGGCACTGTGGCGTCTTGTTAATAGGTTAGTCCCAGAAAATGCATAAAAATGCTATGAAGTGTATATAAAACATGTAACAATTGGTATAATATCAACATGGAATATCAGAAATTATAGATACGTTTGAGGCGTATCAGCGGCCTAGGGTTTCAACCCTAGCCGCCGCCGCCGGTGATATCTGCAGCTTCATCGTCGCCGCCGGCAAAGATTCGACGGGTCCTCGCCTCCTCTAGGTGCCGTTCTGGCACTAGAAGGGGTGGGGACCTCGGACCTGTGCACGGCGCTTTTCGAAGGTCCTTAATGGTAGAGTTTGGTTTTGGTCGTCATCTTCTTCGTTAATGGAGATGGTATCGTCTGCAATAAGTGATCTTTCACGCTTCGTTCGACGGCGAGATATCCTTCCCGACGTCAATGGTGCCTTTGGAAGATTAAGTCTGTCTAGGTATGGTTATTCAGATCTTGCTTCGCCAGATCAATTTTGGATTGTTTCTCATGGTTGCCGCGAGTAGGTTTGTCCTCACAATATCTATCCCGGCTACTACGTCTTCGGCAATGGTGATTCGTTCTCTCGGCTCCCAACGACGTCGACAAAGTGGTTCGGTTATGTGTCCCTGGAATATCAGTGGTGGTGCTCTTGCCGATGTTGCTTGATTAATTTAATGGCTGCGTGCGTGCACAAAGCCTTGGCATTGCGGCTCAAAATTAAAAAGGGAGAACCTTCGGTGGTATTCACAGGTCTGTGGTTTGGTGGTGTTGACGTTGTTCTACGGCTGCCTTCAGAAAAGTACAAGATTGTGTCATGGATGAAGAAAGAGCTTGAAGATCTTTTAGATTTGGTAGTCTCTTTTAGTTTTGTTTTTGTAATCGATATAATCGTGTACTCTTTGCTGGTTTAATATACGTGGAAAATTCAAAAAAAAAAACTTTCCGTGGAGAATTAAACCTTGAACCATGAATAATGATGTACGATTTTAATGAAGCAAAGTGGCAAGAGGAACACTTTTCGCGGGCGAAGCGATCTGAGTGTTTGATGATGCACTTCCCCAAGGTGATTTGAGATCTCGAAAAGAAAAAAGAACAAACCAGCAACTACCTCTGCACCAACCTTGTGTCGCGTAATGAACGAGCGCGGATGCCATTGGACGCACTAGTTTACACCACGTGAAGCACCAAAAGTGTCACGGGTCACCTCCTAGGTGTGAGCTCTGCACTTTCACCTTTGTGCGCCCTTTTCCTTGCCAAATCGAATTAAAAAAAATAGACGAAACCTTCACCTCTCACTGCGTGTGGGCGTCGTTCGGTAAACAACGCAACGGGCGTCGTGCAAGATTATTTCAAATAACCCGGAGGTGCGGAACAAAGGCCGACTTACCAGGTCTAGCTACAACTAGAAATATAAAATAAATGGACAGAGGCCTTTTGTTTGTTGGGCCCCTGGCCCAAGTGCGCGAAGAGCTCCCCTCCCCAGTCTCCGCCGCCGCACCAATCCATTGTCTCAAAAAAAAAAAAAAAACAATCCCGTCCTCCCTTCAATCTCTCGGCGAAGACCTTGCTCGTTGATCATTGGGTTTTCAGGTATTGTTATTAGGCTAAAGCCTCTAAGTATTTGAATGTCTCAACATTAATTTAATTACTGTACTACTTTTCTTTCGTTATTAGCCAGGCTGCGATTCTTGGGTCGAAGATGATACGGCGAGTTGTTAATCTGGTGGTGAGGAGCAATTCCACCGGCGTTCATTCGCTGCGCCGATTAGATCCTTACAAGCCTCTCTTCTACGAGCCAGCAGATGACGCAGCAGCAGCAGCGAAAGCAAACAAGAGGGTGGACTCTACTCGGGGAATGCAGATGCTCACTCTGCCCAACCCAGTCGTGAGCTTCGCTCCGTCCCCCACTTCTCTACCGTTGCCGCATGACGGCGTCCTGGATTTCTTCGCGCTCTTGGGCAGCCGCGGCAGCGAAGGCAAGATCGTGAGCACCAACATGGCCGGCGAGACGGTGCTCTATGACGCCGACGAGCGCCTCTTCCTCAACCTGCCCTGGCTCAACGAGCCCAAGGGGTGGTACCCCGCGTGTTTCTCCATCGCCGTACCCGGCGTTGCCGAGAACAGCCTCTACGTGATCGACATGCGCCCCGGGCCGCCGCGCAACGATTTCATAACATCAGAGAGGAATACGCCACTTCCTGCTTCGAGGTTCTTGAGTACGGTGTCAGAGGACTGCCCAACGAGCGTACGGGCTGGCGCTGGCGGGTTCTTCCCTCGCCTCCCTTTGCGCTCTGGTCTGGCTACCAGCCCTCGTCACCTTGGCCCTCGTACATCACCGCCTACACGACCATGCTCAACGCCGACGACGACTGCTCCACCATCTGCATATCGGGTGATCATCACACTGGCAGCACCTACTGCTTCGACACCTCGAGGAGCTCGGAGGAATGGAGGCAGGTCGGGGAGTGGACGCTGCCCATCCAGGGGAAAGCACACTACATCCCCGAGTTCAACCTCTGGTTCGGCTTCTCCCTGGAAAGTTTAGACTTGTGTGCTCTCGACCTTTCTGTGGTGGAGCAGGACCAACAAGGCAACAACCACCCACTGTGCGGCATCTCTTTGAAGATCTCAGCCCACCAGTGGAAGAGGACTGGGTTCCAATGTTTTCCGACCTGGTGTACCTTGGCGCCGGCAAGTTTTGTGTTGCCAAGTCCTTTGATGCCGATGACACAAATGGCTAGCAGTTTGCCGTGCTCGCTGGGATAGAGATTGTGCGTGGTGGTCATGACCTGCAGAGCCTCCACATGGTCAAGCACAAATCTAAATGTTACGGCTTTAACAAGGGCAAGATCTAATGGGTACTCTGAATTACCAGTAGTCTTGCTTTTGTTATGCATTCCATTTGTTCCTCCCCCCTCTCTAGCAGATTAATTATGCACTCATGTAATATAGCTATTTGAAATAAAACTAGAGTTGGGCCCTTTCTTCCACAACAAAAGAGGGGTTCGTCAGGGAGATCCGCTCTCTCCCTTGCTGTTTAACTACATCGTTGAGGCGCTCTCTGCCATTCTATCGAACCTGCAGGGCACATCTAGGGGGTTGTGCCGCATCTGATTCAGGGAGGGGTTTCCCACTTACAATACGCAGATGACACCTTGATCTTGATTCAAGACAATGACACAGGGATTACCAACCTGAAGTTTCTTTTAATGTGCTTCGAGGAGATGTCTCGCCTAAAGATTAACTACCACAAAAGCGAGGTCATTGTTATGGGTAAGCCGCGCGAACACCGCCAAAGGGTGGCGGACATGCTCAACTGCAAGCTGGGTCCTTTTCCGTTCGTCTATCTCGGCCTGCCGGAAGCGGATCGAAAACTGACAGTCAACCAATGGAACTTCTTGGTCCTTAAACTTGCGGCTAGGGTGGAACCTTGGGTTGGGAGATTTTATCCTCCGGGGGAGGCTGATTCTCTCCAATTCTTGCTTGGCCAGCCTGCCTATGTTTGCCATGGGTCTTTTCCTTCTACAAGATGGAGTCCACGCTAAGTTCGACTCCCATAGAGCGAGTGATACGGGTTGGGTCCCGATTTTCACGGATTGATGTCGGAAGAACGACGAACGCGATGAACGCGAAGAACACGAGAGGGGAAAGTCAAATACACGGTAACTAGCAAAGCAACTAGGACTAATTCAACCGGTAACCAAACCCAAGGGCAGCCCCCGATTCTCAAACTCCAAGCAACCTTACTCTTAGGATTGTTTCTCTCACCGGTCAATCCCACCGGTTCAATCAAGTCACTCAAAGAGGAAAGATTGACAAGTAATCACAACTATAAGAAGAGGCCTTGAATCCACTAGAGCGATCATCTCCACAAGGGGAGGTCTTGATTCATCTCCACAAGGGGAGGCCTTTGATTCATCTCCATAGGAGGCAACACCAACATGGGTGGAAAGGAGCAAAGCTCAACTCAAAGTCTAATCTTAGTCTGACCTAGATCTGAGATGGGGAACTCCTATTTATAGTCTAGAGGCAAAAGGGAAAGGTAGGTGGGGTAGGTGGAGATTACAAGCCTCAAAAGCCTGGTCGGTTCCGCTGGTGCGGGCCGAAGGCGCGTTGACTGATACGTCTCCAACGTATCTATAATTTCTGATGTTTCATGCTTGTTTTATGTATCATTGTCACATGTTTTATATGCATTATATATCATTATTATACATTTTCTGGGACTAACCTATTAACAAGATGCCACAGTGCCAGTTCCCTGTTTTCTGCTGTTTTTGGTTCCAGAAAAGTACTTCTGCGAATATTCTCGGAATTGCACGAAACAAAAGGCCACGTCCCTATTTTTCCAGCACCGTCACGGAGTCCGAAGGAGAGACGAAGGAGGGCACCGAGGTGCCCAGACCACCTGCTCGCGCGGTGGGCCCCCTTGCCGCGCCGCCCTATGGTGTGGGCCCCTCGAGCCTCCACCGACGTTGCCCCTTCGCCTATATATTGCCCAGACGCGAAAACCCTAAAATACCAAGTCATATTACACGAAGAGTTCCGCAGCTCCGCCGCCATCGACGACAAGTTTCGGGGGACAGAAGTCTCTGTTCCGGCACGCCGCCGAGACGGGGAATTGCCCCCGGAGTCATCTCCATCGACACCACCGCCATCTTCATCGCCGCTGCTGACTCCCATGATGAGGAGGGAGTAGTTCTCCCCCGAGGCTGAGGGCTCTACCGGTAGCTATGTGGTTCATCTCTCTCTCTCATGGTGTGATCTTTATGTAATCATGTGTATTGCTAGTACGCTGAATGCATTAATAATGTTTATGCTACTCAAGTGATTTTGTCTAGTTTCTGGAGTCGTTGTGACAACACGGTATCAAGGTGACAGTGTGGGTACTTGTGTGACTCTATGAATAATTTAGATATTTATCATGGCTTATTCTTGGGAACTGTGGTGTTTGTTTACTCAGACTTTGAGGAGTGCTTTTGCAGCCCTACACGTAGTACTCTTGTGTTATCAAGAAGGAGAATAATCCCGAGCAGTATTTACTTGTGTTCAGTTGTGCTAATCTAGTTGAATATGTAGATGTTACTCTTTATCTATTATGCACTCTATAGGTTACTTTAATATGAACTCCGGTACTCTCCACGGTGTAAAGGTGACAGTGTGTGCACCGTGTGTGATTCCTTTATGACGTTGTGGAGCTTGTTTACTCCGGCTTGAGGTGTGCTTTTGTAGCCCTACACAATGAATGGTGTTTGTTATCCAACAAGAGAGTGTTTAAGAGTAGCTTTTACTTATTCAGTTATGAGATCATTGTTGAGAGTGTCCACTAGTGAAAGTATGATCCCTAGGCCTTGTTTCTAAGCATTGAAACACCGTTTACATCAAGTTCTGCTACATGTTTGCTTGCTGCCATCTTTATTTCAGATTGCAATTACTACTTATAATCATCCATATCACTTGTATTTCACTATCTCTTCGCCGAACTAGTGCACCTATACATCTGACAAGTGTATTGGGTGTGTTGGGGACACAGAGACTTCTTGTATCTTAATTGCAGGGTTGCTTGAGAGGAATATCTTTGACCTCTACCTCCCTGAGTTCGATAAACCTTGGGTGATTCACTTAAGGGAAACTTGCTGCTGTTCTACAAACCTCTGCTCTTGGAGGCCCAACACTGTCTACAAGAATAGAAGCACACGTAGACATCAAGCTATTTTCTGGCGCCGTTGCCGGGGAGGTAAGTGTTGGAAGGTATCTCCTTTAGATTCTGCAATTATTTCTTTTTGTTTCTTGTTTTTATTTTCACTAGTTAGGCTTAATGGAAAACAACAACAAAATTAGAGATCTCTATGAACTTTATATTGAATTAGGACATGATGCTTTTGAAGAAAAAATTAAAAAACCTATGGAGGCTTGTTTGCATGATGGTAGCAATGGTATTACTATAAATTCTTTGAACACCATTATTGCTAATGCTATGGAAAAGTCTAAGCTTGGGGAAGCTGGTTGTGATGAATATGATATTTTTAGTCCCCCAAGCTTTAAGGAGGAAATTTGCTTTGATGATACTTTGCCTCCAATATATGATAATTATAATCATTGTGATATTTTCAGTCCACCTACTATTGAGGATATAGTTTATGTTGATTATGATATGCCTCCTATATATGATGTTTACAATGATGAATATGATATTCTTAGTCCATCTACTATTGAGGATAAAGTTTATTATGATTATACTATGCCTGCAATTTATGATGAATACAATGATGGATGTGATACTTTTACTCTCACTATTACTAATAAAATTGTTATGCTTATGTGGAGAGTAATGATACTTATATGCATGTGGATCATGATAAAAATGCTTTATGTGATAGCTATATTGTTGAGTTTATTCATGATGCCACTGAAAATTATTTTGAGAGAGGAAAGTATGGTTATAGAAATCTTCATGTTACTAAATTTCTTCTCTTTATGATGAATGTTTTGAGCTTTCTCTTGATTTGCTTTTATTTGCTGGGTACTTTAAGACCTACTGGTCCTTATGAGAGAGGGAGACACGATTTCATATATCACAATAATATTAAGTCTTCTCTCTTTATGTTGAAATTTTTGAAGTTACACTTGTTTTGCATTTCTATGCTAGTCACTTTGTTCTTCATTGACTTGTTTTCTTACAAGACTCCTATGCATAGAAAGAGTGTTAGATTTAAACATGTTTTATATATGCTTCTTGATGCTCTCTTTTATGTTTCAACTCTCATCTTTATGTGGGCATCATAAAAATCACTATGCCTAGCTAAAAGGCTTTAAAGAAAAGCGCTTATGGGAGACAACCCATCGTTTTTATTTGCTGTTATTTTTATTTTCTTTGAGTCAAGGAGTTTTGTCACTTCTGTAGCAACTCCTTTGTATCTTTATTTTATCGCATTGTTGTGCCAAGTAAAGTTCTATATTGAAAGTTGATGCAAGATTTGGATTTCTGCGCAGTAACAGATTTTTGGCTGTCACGAATTTGAGCTTTTCTCCCTGTAGAAAATTCGAAAAATTCTACGAAAAATCACGCATCTTCCTGAGATATGTACGCAACTTTCATTATTTGGGCCAGATCCATCTGAGAAACTTAAGTGCCTCGAAAAATTCCGTCATTCCAGACTGTTCTGTTTTTGACAGATTCTGCCTTTTGTTTTGCATTCGCTCTTTTACGATGTTTGTGTGGATTTCTTTGCTCCACAAAGCATTGGTGGCTGTAGCTAATGTCCAGAAGCTTTGGGAATGATTGTTTCATTACAGAATATGAGAATTTTTGTTTATGCACTAACCCTCTAATGAGAACTGTCTTGAGTTTGGTGTGAAGGAAGTTTTCAAGGATCAAGCGAGAAGGGTGATATTATGTGATCAAGAAGAGTGAAAAGCTTAAGCTTGGGGATGCCCCCGTGGTTCATCCCCAACCATATTCAGAGAGACTCAAGCGTCTAAGCTTGGGGATGCCCAAGGCATCCCCTTCTTCATCAACAACTTATCAGGTCATCTCTAGTGAAACTATATTTTAATTCTTTCACATCTTATGTGCTTTACTTGGAGCGTCTGTGTGCTTTTTTTTTGTTTTGTTTGAATAAATTCGGATCCTAGCAATCCTTGTGTGGGAGAGAGACACGCTCCGCTTTTTCATGTGAATACTCATGTTCTTCAATTATATTTGTTGAGTATTCTTAACTAGCTACTGCAGTGCTTTTAGCTCCTGTTTTTCATGCATCTCTTTGAGCTGTTAGCACGTGTTTATAAATACTCTCTTGCTGCATTATATTATCATTTGGAGAGTTTATGTTTAAGTAAGTTGTTTGGTGTTTGCCTGGAAGAAAGAAAATGCTGCATGTGGTAGTGGTATGAAAACTTGCATAATCTTGTAGATCATTGAAACTTTGATAACTTGATTCTTTGCAAATGTTTTGAGATATTTAGATGGTAAAGCTTGCTGGTTAATTAAGTTAAAATCATTAGTGGATTGTTGTCTTTAAGCTTGTACCGTACTACAAACTCTAAAATTGTTGAAGGTGTAGTTGGACTTGATAGCTTTCCATGTCTGAAAGTTCATTGTAATAACTAAGTTGTGCTGAAGGTCGAGGGATCTAACGGGGTACTTGTACCGCCGTGAACGGCCCTTCTTGGAGTGAATTTTAATCATGCTCTTAATGTTGAACCTGCTAGTTGTTTGCAATAAACTTGTGAGTTCTTTTTGACTAATGTTAAGCTACGGTTTTTGGCATTTCCACCATCCATATTTGCTAGCCTCTTCGGTGCTGTGCATTGCCTTCTGCTCACATTGAGAGTTGTGCATACTTCGCCAGTACATCCAACCCCGTGGGAGGACTTCCTCTTGTTCTCCTACACATAAGCCTATACATCTTCCTCAAAACAGCCACCATACCTACCTACCACAGCATTTCCATAGCTGTTCCGAGATATATTGCCATGCAACTTCCATTTACATTACATGACTTGTTGTCATTTATTATTTATATTGCTTTGCATGATTCTATATAGCTGATGTGTGGTTTACCCATGTTACGCTAGATCATTGCACATCCTGCTACACTGGCAGAGGCATACAGTTTTATACATCATGTTTTGTTCATTACGAGTTATTTGTACCAAAAGTTGTAATCATATTAGAGTGTTGCCCCTTCTTGAAAAGAGCCATGGAGGCCATCGAAAAGTGAAACAGAAAAAAGAAAAAAAAATAGAAAAATAGAAAAAAGAAAAAAAGAAGAATAAAGAAAAAGGGGGCAACATTACTATCCTTTATCCACACTTGTGCTCATGTTTCAGCACCTGCAGTATTCATAGTCATCATTTGTGCTCATGTTTAGCACCTATACTCCATGTGAGAGAGTTTTCATGTTCTACTTGTATAACTATGTGGGGAATTTACACTATAGAACTTGGGTTGTATATTCCAATGATGAGCTTCCTCAAAAGTGCTCTAGGTCTTCATGAGCAACCAAGTTGGATGCACCCCCACTAGTTCCATTGGAGAGCTTTCATACACATATAGCTCTATGTGCATCCGTTGCATGGCAATCACTACTCCTTACATAGCTTCGATTATAAGACTTCCTCTTGTCTAATGATCACTTATAGCTTTGTGAGACTTTCTTCCATTGGCCTTCCAAACCCCCATTAATGTTCTCTTTGCCATAACATCATGGTGCTAATACCAAATGCTTGCGCTCACCGGTTGAGTAGACTTCGAAACAGTTGATTCATGACGTTCATGTTTATGTTTACTTGGCTGAATCCTTCTATGTTATGAAAATTTACTTGATGCTTGGTTTGAAGGATAGAACTCCTATGCTGGATACTTAAACCATCTTTAATGAACCTTGTACGGTTTCATGTCTTTAAAGCGATAGTTCATGAAAACTATTAGCTTGTTTGACTCTTGCTTTATTATCTCTTATATCAACTATAGACATTTGCTTTGAATGATTTGATCTCAGCTCACATGCCTTACATTATTATTGGATCAAGATTATGTTGGTAGCATGTCACCTCAGAAATTATTTTGTTTTTATCGTTTACCTACTCGAGGACGAGTAGGAACTAAGCTTGGGGATGCTTGATACGTCTCCAACGTATCTATAATTTCTGATGTTTCATGCTTGTTTTATGTATCATTGTCACATGTTTTATATGCATTATATATCATTATTATACATTTTCTGGGACTAACCTATTAACAAGATGCCACAGTGCCAGTTCCCTGTTTTCTGCTGTTTTTGGTTCCAGAAAAGTACTTCTGCGAATGTCGTGGTGGGATCACGGCAGATGCCATAGGTATGGCTAAGATGGGGCCGAATGGTCGTTGGGGGAATCCGGGGAGGGTTTATGCACTCAAGAAGTGCACACGCAAGAACACGCAAGAACACGAACGAAGAACCAAGAAAGCAAGAACACAAAGCACACCACGATGTACCCTGCTTCGGGGCCCTCTTGCGGAGGTAACACCCCTACTGCAGCACTATCCTAGCCAGTGTATAGCTCAGAGTGACAAGTACAAGCTGCTCCTCGAGCTGTATGATGATACAATGGTGAGAACTTGAGGTAAAAGATGGAGCTATACGGGAGGAGAAGGCACTCCGAGCTGATCCGAGGTGTTTCCGGGGTTTCCGAGTTCCTTCCTCTTTCTCTCTATCTCTTTCTCTTCCTCTGTTGATCGATCCGTCCTCTCAGCAGGAGGGGGGTGAAGCCCACTATATAGGCCAGCCGGGTTACCATTGTGCCCCTCGCAGAACACTGTTGCCATGCCTCTGCAACGGTCACCACCGTACCACCGTACCTCGGTCGGGGACAAGACGTGGCTTGCCCATCTCCTGTAGCCTAACGGCAGAACTAGCATGTCCCCTCTGACCGAGACAGGACGTGGCCTGGCAGAGCTACCTCGTAGCCTTTTCCCAGACCTCGCGTAGCAGCGATCAGAGACGTGCAGGCCCGCCGAACCCGGAGCACGCCTCTGCCATGCTCCTTGACAGACGCTCCCGTGTCAGGCGCTCTGTACCCGGCTGGAAGTGACAGGAGCATTGACTCCTGCCCGACCTACAGCCCATCACCTCGGTTAGCTCGGCACGGATGTGACGGGCTCCGTACCTCGGGTCTTGCGCTTAATCTCTTTACCAGGTCGGATCTTACTTCCTCCCACAGCTTCTCCTGCACCACAACACAAACCACCGCACTGAGGTAGTTAGGTCGGCAGAACATAGCTCGGACAGTGAACCTCGGCCCTGGCCAACAGTATACCTCGGACCCCTCTGGGCCAAAATAGGTCGGCCTGTACTCTCCAGGTCAAGATGAAGCTCGGACTTCCCAGGCCCAAACAGGTCGGCCCTTTCCGTACCTCGGCACAACTTCGAACACCACCTTATGCCAAGCCTTGACCCTACCCGGGGATACTCCCCCGACATTAGTCCCCGAAGCTGGTGCGGTCCTACGACCTCGGAAGGAGGGCCGTAGCAGGTTCAAAACAAGCATTACACCACCTCCTAAACCGACCTCCAACATAGTCACGCCGAGGTACCTCCCATACACCACCATCCAATCCGAGGTAGATATGCGAACTGAACTCTCCGAGCTATCTGACTCAGCACCATCTTGCCTCAAGATTTTCCGAGGTACGTGGCGAAGAATCTCTGCCCGGGCTTCGGAATCCGGACCTCTGCCAAGCAGATTCTGACCACACGCCGCCCTCGTCAGCCGGACCCACCGAACAGCGCACCTGCGCACTCAAGTACTTGACCGCCCACGACCCCTCGATTCTTGTGCTGACCAGCGCAGGAAATCCGGGGTGGGCGGTTGCCACTCTGCGGCCCACGATGTGGCCGATCGTGCGGCCGCAGACCGCGTAACCGTGCGCCCACTCGCACACGATCCCGCGCCTCCCGATAACCGCGCGGTAGTGGCGCAGTTAATGCGGGCAGTTACCGCACGCGGCTATAAGTAGGGCCCCACGGGCAACTTCGCCATCTTCTTCCTCCTTCACTCGCCTCTCGCCTCCATCGCAACCAGTGCCGCCGCTTCCGGTTGAGAAGAAACGCGTTCCCGCCGCCGCCGACGAGCAGCTCCTTCGTCGCCGCTGCGACCGCGTCACCGGCGCCGCCCTTCAGCACCTCGTTTTCACGGTATGTACTCCCTTTCTTGATACCCTAGGCATTGCCCTAGGTTTCTTCCTCTTTGCGCTTTGGTTCTTCATATGTTCTTGAATAAAACTCTATTTACCTCCTCCGGTAGATCTTACTTGCATACTTTTTTGGGTAGTAATGAGTTTCATACCTCGGATAGATGCTCGCCTAGCATAGATATGCCTCTATGTACATTAGATAGCCGTCCAACTCCTCCTGAGTTAGCCAGATATAGCCTTAGATTCCAGATTTACTTTTTCCTTTGCTAAACTTCTGTGCTCTTCTGCAGATTGATTCTGCCGAGATGTCTCCTCCTGAGACTTCGGAACAAACCGAGGTTCCAGACCTCGAACTGGAGGTCGGAGAACGAGCCGGCTGGGAAGGTTCGGATGTAACTCCGGACGAAATCCAGTGGCTCAGGGCGACTCGGCGGATTCCCGCCGGGGTAGAGTGTCGCCTGCCAGAGGGCGAACTCGAGCCTCAAGTCAAGGAAGGGGAACGGGTGGTCTTCGTCGCGCACTTCCAGCGCGGCTTCGGACTGCCCGTTAGTGATTTCTTCCGGAGCTTCCTCGACAAGTTCGACTCCAGGTTCATCACCTCCCCGCCAACGCCATCACCACTCTCTCCTGCATCGTTTCCTTCTCTGAGGGATACCTCGGCCTCAAAGCCACGGTAGACCTCTTTTCTCGCTACTTCCAACTTAAGCGGCAAGTGATCCCGGATCCGAAAAACAAGGATCTGCCCAAGCTACTAACCGCCTGCGGAGCAGCCATCGTAGCTCCTCGCCGAAACTCCATCTTCCCACGTATCGCTACTCCGGACACCGTTCGCAAGTGGCTCCGGACGTGGTTTTACGTGAAGAACTCCGGCGAAGAGGACTTCCTCAATCTGCCGGCGTTTAACCTCAGCCCTCCTACAGAACCGCTCAACTGGGACTACACTCCCCCTCTCACCAGCGAAATCAAGTCCATCCATGGGTATGTTGCGAAATGGCAGGACCCGGAGGACCCTGCGAACGACGGGAAAGTCCTGACGGCTGACGATCTGGCCTGCACATTCGTGAAGCGCAGGGTCTCCCCTCTCCAGGCGAGGACTCACAAGATCTGCCACATGAGCGGTCTTTATGATCCAACCCGCCATACGCACGTTGCACTGGACAACGCCGCGGTAGCTCGGCGAGTCCGAGCTATCACCAAGTCCAAGATCTCTGACGCTTGGACATGGGGAAGGGAACCCCACTACAGGACCAAGCCACCAAAACAGGTACGCTGTTCCGACGTTTTCTTCGGTACTCCTTTACCACCGAGGTCTTGCTACCGACGTTCATCTTGACCATTTTCTTCCTAACTCCTTTTCATATGTCTGCCATATAGCTGTTCTCCCGCCAGACCGCCGAGGATGGAGTCCATCCTGCGGACCACTTCGGCAAGGATCTTCCTGTCGAGGACCCACCATCCAACGAGGACCCTGACAACGAGGATTACATGCCCATTGCCTCGGCCCGCGTCACCACCGCGGGTAAGCCTCAAGCACAAGCTTCAGTTCAAGAGATTTCGGATGACGAGGAGGGATTTCTCGTCATGGAACCAATAAACGCGGTACCTATCTCCTGCCTTCCTCACCTTCCGAACTTTACTCCAGCAACCAGCCGGAAACGCGCTGGTGCCGCAACTTCGGCCGCCGAACCATCCGCCACTGGAGCCTCCGGACCCACTGCGGCTCCGGTCAAGAGACGTCGGCTGAAGAAGTCCGGAAATCCTCCTCATGCCCGAGGGGGCAAGAGGTTTCCTACTTCGGATGGGTAATGCTTTGCTTCTATAGCCAACATGTTTGTTGCTTAAACATATTACCTCGGTATTAACACTTGACCATCTTCCTTCGTTGCAGTGACCCCATAGACGTGGATCAGGAGGTATCCTCCATGACTGCACCCGTTGGTGCCTCTGAAGCCACGACCACCCCGACGAACTCTCGCCCCGTATCTCCTCCACCGAGGTCTGGCCCGGCCTTGGAGAAATCTGCCCCCACCCGAGGTCAGACTTCTCCGCGTCCTCAAACGGATGCGGGGACCAATCGCGCCAGAACTCCGGCTACCGCCTTGCCGGAGCCTCGACTCTCCCCCCGCAGCCAGACTGCCCGCAACCAACAACAGCAGAAGCAACAGCCCAAGCAGCAGCCCAAGCAGCAGCCCCAAAAACCAGTTCGCCAGACTACCTTGCCGTTGGAGAAAGGCAAGGAGAAAGAGAAAGAGACGGTGAAGTCTAAGGTCACCCCCAAACCAACATCTGGGTCTGGCACCCTGACTATCTCTTCTCCTTCAAGGATGCAACCGAGGTCTCCTCCCCGGTGACACGCCGAATTCCTCCATTGCCGCACCCGTTGATGAGACTGCTCCTCCGGCCGACGAATATGCTCGGAGGACATCTCTTATATGGATAACCGGCCTGCTTCAAGCTCCGAGGCTGCTTTGGCCTTGGAGGCCTCGGTTAGGGGCATCGAGCAGGGCGGACCGTGGGGATATCCTCCTCTGCGCACTGACAGTGACCAGAGCCTCGGCTCCTTGGAACACTACAATGCAGACTGGAATTCTGCAGACGAGGTCTCCTCGGCCTCCCTAGCTGCTCCGGTGGTGAGCATCCTGCGGGAAACAGCGCCTGCGGCCGAAGCGTACACGACCTACAAGTCGCTGCCCTGCGTGCTGCTCAAAACATCGACGTAAGTCCTATTCTCTTTACTTTCATGCAGTATCTCATCTAATATCCACCATTCCCAGTCCCCGAGATTCGAGGTAAACTATTGACGCTCCGCCGGAGTTAAAATTGTTTGGCTTGAATCTCAACTTTCAATTTTCATCCGACGTATCCAAACCATTTTACCTTACTTTAGCATGCACCTCGGGTACGAGTCCCCGAGACTCCTGTCGAGGCATACCCCGGCAACATTTTCCCAATGATTTGACTCCGAGTCCCCGAGACTCTTGTCGAGGTATAGCCTTTCTAACCGAGCTATGTTTTTCTTCCTTGCAGAATACTATGAACGTCCGCACGGACATCTTTCATACCCTCTGTTTGACCACAAGAAACTCCACGACGAGCACAAGGCCGTCCTTGCAGAAAAGAACTCTTTGGACGAAGCTCCAAGAGAAAGCCGAAGTAGCTCGTCTGGTAAAGGAACTGAAGCGCATCACTGAGCTGCGGACGTCGGAAAAAGAGCAGCTGCAGGCGGAAAAGGCCAGTGTTGTTGAAACAGAGAAGAAACTTCGGGAGGATGCCGCCAAGGAACATGAGAATGCGCTCCAGTTAGCCGAGGCCCGCGCCACCTCGGCCACCGAGGCTTATGAAGCCCTTCAAGCTTCGGTTAACCAGCTCCTCCCGACGCTGGAACGCATCAACAAGAAATGGACGGTAAGCTTCTTGCCCCCCTTATCCTTGCTTTGTCCTCAACAGTACTGGCTCTTTGCCGAACTGTTTCTTTCATTATTAACAGGCTATCCTTCTGCAGAGCACTTCACCTACACCCAAATTCGGCTCGCAATATCACTGATCAGCACAGGAAGAGGCGTAACGAGACGAACCCCGCCTGGACCATTGAGGACCACATCGTGGCCATCAAAGCTCGGATCCATCCCTTGAAAACCATTGGGTCCGAACTCCTCGATGCAGGTGTGTCTGCTTTCCGAGCCTTGTGGCCTCTTGCCGATGCTCCCAATACTACGCCTGAGCTCGCCGCCAAGCTTCGTGAAGCCGAACAAAGACTTCGAGAGTGGCGCTCATCTTCGGCTCGCGCTGGAGCTGATGCCGCTCTCAAATTCATCATGACTTGGTGCGAGAAGCTCGACCTCGAAAAGATGGACACTCTTCGCCGAGGCTCGCCCTGGTCCACGGACCCAATTCTCATCCAGCGGCGCGAAAAGATGGCTGCCTTCTTCGCTGGATATGCCAACACCAAGAACTTGAGCGAGGGAGACACCTACTCCGACGCCGAAGATGACGAGCCAGAAGAGGATGAATACGAAACAGAATCCGACGTCGAAGCCGAGCAAGGTGACGATGGTGACACCCGCGAAGCAGAAACCGAGGCTTCTCCACAACCTGGTGCCGAGGTTACTGCCGACGTTGCCAGCACCTCCCAGGCTACCTCGGCTCCGGACGAAATCCCTGCTGCATCGGCTGCTGCCGACGTAATTCCTGATGCCTCGACCTGAACTTATGCTTGGCCAAAAAACTTCATTAAATCCCCGGTATGCCGGGACGCAGATGTAATCAAACTTAAGTAGTTCCTTTTGCTACCTCTGTTACTATCATGCTTATCGAACCATGCTTTTCTAAGCTTTACGTCGAATCCTTTTGAATGATTGCTCGAGTTTACTTTCGTGTTTACTATGTTTGGCATTCTTTGCTCTTGACTACCTTTTAGGCAGATGCCAGTCGAGTCACAAGATTGTTGTTCATAGCATACAGTACTTGGTAAATTCCGAGGTATGTTTCAAAGTCATCCGACATAAACGAAAGGTAAAGACAGGGGTTAGTAAACGACACATGCCGAACTATAATTTTGGACCGAGTCCCCGAGTTCATTTTCATGTCTCCCACGTTTTTTCCTCTTTGCTCTTGACTACCTTTTAGGCAGATGCCAGTCGAGTCACAAGATTAGTTTCATAGCACACATTACTTGAAGTTTGAGACGAGGTTCAAAATAGTTCGGCATATGAACGAAACTGACAAACAGAGATAAAACATAAGCACAAGAGCGAGGCAGTCCCCGAGCTTTAACCTCGGAGTGCCGACATTTTTATTAAGGATTAACCGAGGTACATACATTGCGCCTTTCATGAGTAGAAAGGTCGGAGTAGAGCTACGTTCCATGGTCGCCTGACCTCTGACCGGGGTTGTCCAGCCCATCTTCCCTTGGTTCCTGCGCATCTATAAGATAGTAGGAATCATTGAGCAGAGCTCGGCTCACAACGAACGGTCCCTCCCATGGAGGTGACAACTTGTGCCGGCCTTTCTTGCGCTGCACCAACCTCAGCACCAAATCTCCCTCGTGAAACACACGAGGGTTGATACTCCGGCTATGATAACGTCGGAGACCTTGCTGGTAAATTGCTGACCGAGATGAGGCCAATTCTCTCGCTTCCTCAAGCAGATCTACTGCATCCTCCCGAGCCTCTTTTGCCTCGGCTTCAGTGTACATTGCCACTCTGGGCGCATCATATTCGATGTCAGTGGGTAGCATAGCTTCTGCCCCATAGACCATAAAAAATGGCGTATAGCCAGTTGATCGATTTGGCGTGGTCCTTAGACCCCACAGTACTGCTGGTATCTCATCTATCCAACACCCCGGCGTTTTCAGCAGTGGTTCAATGAGCCGAGCCTTGATGCCGGCCAACACTAGAGCATTTGATCTTTCCACTGTCCATTAGACTCCGGGTGTGCCACCGAGGCTATGTCCAGCCGGATTCCCTTGTTCATGCAAAACCGAGCGAACTCTCCAACAGCAAAGTTAGTGCCGTTGTCCGAGATAATGCTATGGGGGTAGCCATATCGCAGAATAATCTCCTTCAAGAAAGTCACTGCTGAATGACCATCCAACTTCCGGATTGGTTTCACCTCGATCCACTTGGTGAATTTGTCCACCATCACCAATATGTGTGTCATGTTACCTCGGGCTGGTTTGAACTCTCCCACCATATCCAAACACCATACCGCAAACGGCCAAGTGATAGGAATTGTTTTGAGCGCCGAAGCTGGCATATGCGTTTGCTTGGCAAACCTTTGGCATCCTTCACATCTCCGGACTATGGCCTCTGCATCAGCAAGAGCAGTGGGCCAATAGAACCCATGCCTAAACACCTTGGCCACCAGAGCTCTTGTGCTGCAATGATGACCACACTCTCCTTGGTGGATCTCCAAAAGCATCTCCTTGCCTTCAGCTGGCTCAACACACCGTTGCAACACCTCGGTTACGCTTCTTTTATAGAGCTCCTTGTTGATGATGGTGTACGCCTTGGCCCTCCTTTGAATCCTCCTAGCCTCGGTTGTGTCACTTGGCGTGCTTCCCTCCGTTATGAACTTCATAATTTGCTCCGCCCACTCCGGCACCGGGTGCAAAGGAAAAAGTTCCTCATCCACCTCCATTGGCTCGGCCACCATAATCTCCTCCATTATTTCCTCCACCATCCTGCGACCAGTCCCCGAGTCTGGATGAGCAGTCCCCGAGGTTTGGTGTGCAGTCCCCGAGCTCTGCCACGCAGTCCCCGGGTCCGACCAAACGCATCCGACGTCTACCTCCATTGGAACAGGTCCGGGCTCTTGCTCCGCCGGGATGAAAATAGATTCGGATTCAGGAGAAGGTTTGATTGAAGGAGTTCTCAAGTGATTCAGGGCTACCCCTGGTGGTACTGCCTCTTTGATGAACCGAGCTTTGACAACACGTCGGCAGCATCATTTTCTGCCCGAGGTATATGCCTGTACTCACACCCTTCAAAGAACCCGGATATCTTTTGCACATGGAACCGATATAACGCCATGTTGGCATCCAGAGCATCCCAAGTTCCAGAAGATTGTTGCACCACCAGGTCGGAATCGCCGAAGCACTCTACACGCCGGATACCGATCTCCTTTGCCACCTTGAGGCCATGGATTAAGGCCTCATACTCCGCCACATTGTTTGATGCTGAGAAATGAATCTGCAGCACGTACTTCAGCTGATCTTGCTTTGGCGAGGTGAGGACTATTCCAGCCCCCAGCCCGATCTTTGTTTTGGACCCATCAAAATGCATTTTCCAATAATTATAGTCCGGCCTGGGTGGCTCATACTGCATCTCGGCCCAATCACAAAAGAAGTCCGGCAACGCCTGGGATTTAATTGCGTCTCTTCTCTCATAATGTGGTGCATATGGAGACACCTCAATCGCCCATTTGGCAACTCGGCCAGTTGCATCTTTGCACCCGATGATCTCCGAGATTGGAGCTTCGCACACCACCGTCATGGGATGCTCCTGGAAATAATGCTTCAACTTCTTGACCGCCAGGTAAACACCATACGTCATCTTCTGGTAGTGAGGATAGTTCTGCTTCGAGGTAGAGATCACCTCGCTCAAGTAATACACCGGTCTCTGCACCGACCTGCCACCTTCTTCGCGCTCCACCACCACTGCCACACTTACAACTCGGTTTGTGGCCGCAATGTAAAGTAACATCGGCTCATTGTGCAATGGTGACGCTAACACCGGGGCAGTGGACAACATCTTTTTCAGCTCACCAAACGCCACGTCGGCCTGCGGGGTCCATGTAAACCCGGTACTTTTCTTCATGAGCTGGTACAAAGGTAAGGCTTTTTCTCCTAGCCGAGCTACAAATCGGCTCAACGAGGCTAGGCACCCTGTGAACTTCTGCACATCTTTCAAACACTTCGGTAACTTCATGCTCTCAATAGCTCGGATTTTGGCCGGGTTAACCTCGATACCTCGGCTAGACACCAGGAATCCGAGCAACTTTCCAGCCGGGACACCAAAGGTGCACTTGTCCGGGTTAAGCTTCAACCGATACTTTCTCAAATTCACAAATGTCTCCTCGAGATCCTCGAGGAGAGTATGTTTCTCCTTAGTTTTGATGACAATATCGTCGACATACACTTGCACATTTTTGCCCATCTGAGAGTGCAGGCATTTCTGCATACACCTCTGATAAGTTGCCCCGGCATTTCTCAGACCAAAACACATGACACGATAGCAATACGCCCCATACGGGGTAATAAAAGCGGTCTTTATTTGATCCTTTGGGTTCAGTGGTATCTGGTGAAAACCAGAGTACGCATCGATGAAAGATAACAGTTCACAACCAGCAGTGGAATCGATCACTTGATCAATCCGAGGTAATGGAAACGGATCTTTTGGGCACGCCTTGTTGAGGTTAGTGAAGTCAATGCACATGCGCCACACCTTGACCACGGCTGGCTCGTCTTTCTTCTTTTCCACCAGACCGGATTGGATATCCAGTCCGGATGCAGTACCTCCATTATGAACCCGGCTGCAAGCAACTTAGCCAGCTCGTCCAGCACCACTTGTCTCCGGTCGTCTGAGAGACGACGGGTCGGTTGCCTCACCGGTTTCACCTCTGGCCTAACAAATAAAGAGTGCTCTGCCAACTCCCTCGGAACACCTGGCAGGTCCTTAGCCGACCATGCAAAGATATCCCGATTCTCACGGAGGAAGTGACAGAGCTCGCCTTCCTATTTCTCGCCTAGCCCGGTCCCAATGATGGCCACATGCTCTGGGTGCTCCGGGTCAATGGGGATTTCTTGGTCTCCTTGGGTACCTCGAACGCCGCAGTTGAGTCCGGGCTCATCAGTCCGGACAGGCCGAGCTGTGTTGACTGCGCCATTGCCACCACTTGATGCAGCTTCTTCTTCTCGGCTGCGATCACCAAAGACTCGGCTAGGTTAGATCCCGCCGAGGCACACTGAATTGCTCGCTTGTAGTCACCCGAGATGGATATGATCCATTAGGCCCTGGCATTTTCATCTTCAGGTATGCAACATGGGTGGAAATCATGAACTTGGCCAAAGCCGGCCTTCCAAGCAGTGCATGGTATGCACTCTCCAAGTCCACCACCTCGAACTCGATACTCTCAACTCGGCAATTTTCCTTGGTTCCAAATGCTACATCCACCCATATCTTGCCCATGGGTGCACAGGAAACGCCGGGCACAATCCCATGAAAAGTACAACTGCTTGGCATCAACTGATTAGGCGAGATGCCCAATTTCACCATTGTGTCTCGGTACATGATGTTGATGGCACTGCCATTGTCCACCAGAACTCGGGTGAACCTCACATTGTTGGTAGGCCCACACAACGTTGGATCTACCACCAGGGCATACTTTCCAGGGCTCGGCATGATCCGAGGTGTGTCCTTTCTGCTCCAAGTGATCTCCTGCTCAGACCAGTTCATATAGGTCGGCACCACCGGCATTACTGCATTCACCTCCATGGCACGCCTCTGCACGCTCTTCTTGTCAGTGGCTCGGTCACAAAGACCACATAGCTCGCATGAACCTCTCTATAGTCATTTCCGGGGTATTCATACTGCTGACTTGGTCCGGCACCATTGTTGTTGTTATTACCTCGGACATTCACAACATTCACGGGTCTTGCTGCTGCAGGCCTCGGAAGAGGTGCAGTGGTTATCGGGGTAACATTTGCTCCGGACAGATTAGGGTGGGACCTCGGCTGAAATCTCTGAGGTGGTGGTCCTGTTCTGATTCCTCCGGCCCTTGCCCCCTCTTCTCTGATTCTGCGGTTCCAGCTGCACTGCCGGGTTGAATGGTTGGCTGGCTTGCGCGGGTCAGTCGTATGGTAACAGCACGGACCATCTATCATTGATTCATAGGTCATGGGTGGCTCCTGGTTCGGACTAAATGCCGGACCATTGATTTTTGGCCTCTGGACACCTCCAGCTCCGGGCTGATCCGGGTTCACCGCTGCAACTTGGTTGGAGGGTATGGATAGTCCGGCTCCCTCCTCTTCTGTCCGAACTCCTGACGGTCATTACACCTTGGTCCGAGCCGGTTGTTTATTGGCTCCCTCCTTCTGTTACGTGCTCCTGCCTCTGCTGCTGGCTGCATCGGATCACCCAGGGCATAAGAATCTGCAACCCGGATTGTTTCTGCTAGGGATCTCGGCATATCTCTCTGGAGCCTCTGCCACAGCATGCTGCCATGTCGACAGCCATCTGCAAACCAGGAAATGGCCTGTGCCTCTACCACTCCTTCACAGGAATTCCGAACATTGCTCCACCGAGTTAAGAATTCTCGGTCAGTTTCATGATCATCTTGCTTACATGCCGCCAGGAGCTGAGGTCGGTTTGGCCTCTTGTATGTACTAGCAAAGTTGCTGTTAAACGCCAGCTCCAAGTCTATCCAGGAGTTGATACTATACTCCGGCAAATTATTCAGCCAGATCCGAGCTGGACCTTCCAACATGTGCGGGAGATACCGGACCGCCCATCGGCGATTGCCCCCCGCAATGTGCACCGAGGATACATAATCTGTCAGCCAATCTTGTGGCTTGGTGCTCCCATTGTATGGCTTGGTGTTCCGACCTAACTGGAACTGAGATACTGGTGGTGGTGGCTCCTTCATGATCCGAGGTCCAAAACACGCCGGACCAGGAGGGCCTTCCTCCTCCAGTTGCTCAGACAAGTAGATTCTATCCAGCTTGTTACGGACATCGCCTGGAGCTAACATCCGACCTCCTATCCGAGGTCCCAACGCCCCATCCACTCTGTGGTATCCAGCTCGTGCCATGGCCGAGTCTCCATCATCATATCGGTCATCGCCTTGACCGACGTTCTGAGGTTGCTGAACATACTCCGGCTCTCGCTGATATTGCCCCTGCTGCCGAGGTTGTTGCTGATACCTCGGGGGCGGAGGTGGTTTACCTCGGCCAGCCGATGCTGCTTGACCGCCGTTCTGATTTCCCTGACCGGAGTTACCCTTAGCCGGCTCGCATTGCCTGGGCCGGGGTTTCCCTTAGCTCGGCTAGCATTGCCCTGGCCCACCTTCTGCTTTGCTGCTAGGACTGGATCATACATCTGCAGCTGCTGGTTCTGACCCGAGGTGACACTCCGGGCTCGATCGGCTCCTCCGACGAGTGGAGACGAGGCTTGCCCCTTGGACACCTGACTGACTGGCCTAGCTGAATAAACCATCTCTGAATCACCAGCCCCGGCATATGCTCTGCGGAGAGCCTCATTCTGCTGGTTAGCCACATATACTAACTCATTGACTCGCTTCTGCTGCGCACGCCATGCATCTCCAGATAATCCGGATAGCTCGGCCCTGCCTGCCTCGGCAGCTCTGAGGTTCTTAGCAGGGGAACTATACACCGGCCTTCCAGTTGACACGCGACTCCCACTCCTAGCCGAGGTGGTAGGTCGAGCCTCCCTGTTTATCTCATCGTTGAGCCCCTTGCCTCTCTGCCGCACCTCGGCTCCCCTATGTGTATCAACCGCTACCGGGGTGAAGCCATTCGCTGCATTGTACTCGCGCAGATCTCTATTGAACTCATCTCTAGCTGTTATCATTGCTACAGCCTCCTTCTGCAACAGGACACGCTTTGCCTCTAGGTCGGCCACAGTCACTACTATGTCCACTCCTGGATTTACTGGGTCTGCCAGTGTATCCACTATCTCTACCAGGGTCGCACCTCGGCCCCGCAGCTCTGGGGTGCCAGGCAAGTCCTTCTCTAGCCTGGGCTTTGCAGATCTCACCTTAGCAACCTCGGCTGCCTTGGACTGGCTGGCATCTACTTTGCCAGCGGCGTCAACCGGACCTGTCATCATCACCTCTACGCAGCTCTCGGGGCGAGTGATACGCCGACCTAAAGCCGCGAGGAGAGGAGTTTCGTCGTCCACGAGCACCTGCTCCGGGTACCCGCGAACAACCTCGACAGCAACGTACGTGACGAAGCTGCCGAGCATCATGGTGAAGCCGTCCTCGGGGAAAGGCTTGCCGGCGAAACACCCCGCGTTGTCGCTGATGAAGGTGAACTCTCCGATCTTGGCGACAAGCCCGGAAAGAACACGCTCGCCTGAGCCCGTCCGGATGAAAACTCCCTCCAACGCCTCAATCTGCCCCACGGTGGGCGCCAACTGTCGTGGTGGGATCACGGCAGATGCCATAGGTATGGCTAAGATGGGGCCGAATGGTCGTTGGGGGAATCCGGGGAGGGTTTATGCACTCAAGAAGTGCACACGCAAGAACACGCAAGAACACGAACGAAGAACCAAGAAAGCAAGAACACAAAGCACACCACGATGTACCCTGCTTCGGGGCCCTCTTGCGGAGGTAACACCCCTACTGCAGCACTATCCTAGCCAGTGTATAGCTCAGAGTGACAAGTACAAGCTGCTCCTCGAGCTGTATGATGATACAATGGTGAGAACTTGAGGTAAAAGATGGAGCTATACGGGAGGAGAAGGCACTCCGAGCTAGATCCGAGGTGTTTCCGGGGTTTCCGAGGTTCCTTCCTCTTTCTCTCTCTCTTTCTCTTCCTCTGTTGATCGATCCGCGTCCTCTCAGCAGGAGGGGGTGAAGCCCACTATATAGGCCAGCCGGGTTACCATTGTGCCCCTCGCAGAACACTGTTGCCATGCCTCTGCAACGGTCACCACCGTACCACCGTACCTCGGTCAGGGACAAGACGTGGCTTGCCCATCTCCTGTAGCCTAACGGCAGAACTAGCATGTCCCCTCTGACCGAGACAGGACGTGGCCTGGCAGAGCTACCTCGTAGCCTTTTCCCAGACCTCGCGTAGCCAGCGATCAGAGACGTGCAGGCCCGCCGAACCCGGAGCACGCCTCTGCCATGCTCCTTGACAGACGCTCCCGTGTCAGGCGCTCTGTACCCGGCTGGAAGTGACAGGAGCATTGACTCCTGCCCGACCTACAGCCCATCACCTCGGTTAGCTCGGCACGGATGTGACGGGCTCCGTACCTCGGGTCTTGCGCTTAATCTCCTTTACCAGGTCGGATCTTACTTCCTCCCCACAGCTTCTCCTGCACTCACAACACAAACCACTGCACTGAGGTAGTTAGGTCGGCTGAACATAGCTCGGACAGTGAACCTCGGCCCTGGCCAACAGTATACCTCGGACCCCTCTGGGCCAAAATAGGTCGGCCTGTACTCTCCAGGTCAAGATGAAGCTCGGACTTCCCAGGCCCAAACAGGTCGGCCCTTTCCGTACCTCGGCACAACTTCGAACACCACCTTATGCCAAGCCTTGACCCTACCCGGGGATACTCCCCCGACAGCGAATATTCTCGGAATTGCACGAAACAAAAGGCCACGTCCCTATTTTTCCAGCACCGTCACGGAGTCCGAAGGAGAGACGAAGGAGGGCACCGTGGTGCCCAGACCACCTGCTCGCGCGGTGGGCCCCCTTGCCGCGCCGCCCTATGGTGTGGGCCCCTCGAGCCTCCACCGACGTTGCCCCTTCGCCTATATATTGCCCCAGACGCGAAAACCCTAAAATACCAAGTCATATTCCACGAAGAGTTCCGCAGCGCCGCCGCCATCGACGACAAGTTTCGGGGGACAGAAGTCTCTGTTCCGGCACGCCGCCGGGACGGGGAATTGCCCCCGGAGTCATCTCCATCGACACCACCGCCATCTTCATCGCCGCTGCTGACTCCCATGATGAGGAGGGAGTAGTTCTCCCCCGAGGCTGAGGGCTCTACCGGTAGCTATGTGGTTCATCTCTCTCCCATGGTGTGATCTTTATGTAATCATGTGTATTGCTAGTACCGCTGAATGCATTAATAATGTTTATGCTACTCAAGTGATTTTGTCTAGTTTCTGGAGTCGTTGTGACAACACGGTATCAAGGTAACAGTGTGGGTACTTGTGTGACTCTATGAATAATTTAGATATTTATCATGGCTTATTCTTGGGAACTGTGGTGTTTATTTACTCAGACTTTGAGGAGTGCTTTTGCAGCCCTACACGTAGTACTCTTGTGTTATCAAGAAGGAGAATAATCCCGAGCAGTATTTACTTGTGTTCAGTTGTGCTAATCTAGTTGAATATGTAGATGTTACTCTTTATCTATTATGCACTCTATAGGTTACTTTAATATGAACTCCGGTACTCTCCACGGTGTAAAGGTGACAGTGTGTGCACCGTGTGTGATTCCTTTATGACGTTGTGGAGCTTGTTTACTCCGGCTTGAGGTGTGCTTTTGTAGCCCTACACAATGAATGGTGTTTGTTATCCAACAAGAGAGTGTTTAAGAGTAGCTTTTACTTATTCAGTTATGAGATCATTGTTGAGAGTGTCCACTAGTGAAAGTATGATCCCTAGGCCTTGTTTCTAAGCATTGAAACACCGTTTATATCAAGTTCTGCTACATGTTTGCTTGCTGCCATCTTTATTTCAGATTGCAATTACTACTTGTAATCATCCATATCACTTGTATTTCACTACCTCTTCGCCGAACTAGTGCACCTATACATCTGACAAGTGTATTGGGTGTGTTGGGGACACAGGAGACTTCTTGTATCTTAATTGCAGGGTTGCTTGAGAGGAATATCTTTGACCTCTACCTCCCTGAGTTCGATAAACCTTGGGTGATTCACTTAAGGGAAACTTGCTGCTGTTCTACAAACCTCTGCTCTTGGAGGCCCAACACTGTCTACAAGAATAGAAGCACACGTAGACATCATTGACTTTGCGCGGGCGGCAGTACCGGCGGTAGTACTGCCCTCAGTGCCGCACATGTGATCCGAGAGGGGGTTTTGGCGGCTGTGCGGGCGGTAGTACCGCCGGCTCGGCTGGGGCGGCGCCGGGGGGGTGACGTGGCGGCCTTTTGGGCGCCATATGCAGGAGCGGTAGTACCGCCTGGAGGGCGGTAGTACCGCCATGGCCCTTCTTCCTTCTCTTCTTCTTCTTCTTCTTCTTCTTCTTCTTCTTCTTCTTCTTCTTCTTCTTCTCCTTGACCATCTTCTTGGGTCTTCTCTTGGTCATCTTCTCCATCATCTTGGACCTTCTCTTGCTCATCTTCTCCACTCCATTGTAGGTCGTCATCAAGGTGGTTCCTGAGTATGCACAAGGTACCGGCATGAAGTAGGAAACCATTCAAAGGAGTGTCGAAATCACACATAGAGAGGTGCGAGGTCACCTTTTCATGAAGGGCTTTGACTCTTGATCTTGTCATGGGACCATTAGGCGTTGCTGGTGTGGTGTGCCTAGGTTGCACTACATCATCTCTCCCCCTTGGGAAAGAGTTGTCCTCGACTCTTCGCTCTCACCATCACTTGAATTCCCATGGTAAGGCGAGATGTCGGCGACGTTGAAGGTGTCATGTACGCCGTACTTGGACTTGGGGATGTCGACCTTGTATGCATTGTCGTTGATGCGCTTGAGAACCTTGAAAGGGCCATCTTCTCTTGGTGCTAGCTTGGACTTTCTCTCGTCGGGGTAGCGGTCTTTGCGTAGATGTAGCCAAACAAGGTCTCCTTCTTCGAAGATCATGGCGCGCTTGTGCTTGTTCATCTTTGTAGCATGGTCTTCATTGTGCTTCTCTAGCGTGGCCCTTGTGTCTTCATGTAGTTTCTTCATATAAGCGGCGCGCTTTTCGAAGTCCATGTTGACTTGCTCTCGAAGTGGAAGTGGTAGCATGTCTAGCGCGATGTAGGGGTTGGAGCCATAGACGATCTCGAAGGGTGTTCTCTTTGTTGCGCGGTGCAGTGCTCTATTGTAGGCGAACTCGGCGTGTGGGATGCACTCTTTCCTATTCTTCAAGTTAGGCTTGATCAACACACGAAGGAGTGTGGATAGGCTTCGGTTGACCACTTCGGTTTGACCATCGGTTTGAGGGTGCTTTGCGGTGGAGAATAGTTGCTTGATTCCCATCTTGGCCATCAAGGTCTTCCAAAAATAACTCACGAACTTGACGTCACGATCCGACACAATGGACTTGGGCACTCCATGAAGACGGACGATTTCCCTAAAAAACAAAGTAGCAATATGTGAAGCATCGTCGGTCTTGTTGCATGGTATGAAGTGTGCCATCTTAGAGAATCGCTCAATGACTACAAATATGGAATCCTTGTTTGTTTTAGTGCGTGGAAGTCCTAAGACAAAATCCATAGTAATGTCGGACCATGGGTGATGTGGAATAGGCAAAGGTGTGTATAAGCCATGAGAGTTTAGAGTAGGCTTAGCTTTGAGACATGTGGAACATCGTCGAACCAAGCGATCCACATCCTGGTACATCCTTGGCCAATAGTAATTTGTGGAGAGCATTGCAAAGGTCTTGTCACGTCCAAAGTGTCCCATTAAGGCGCCTCCATGTGATTCCTTCAAAAGGACCAAACGAAGCGAAGACTCGGGTATGCATAGTTTGTTAGCCTTGAACAAAAATCCTTTGTGCAAATAGAAATCATCAATTCCTTTATGTTCCGTGCACATGGCCAAAATTGGACCAAAGAAAGTGTCCGTGGCATAGAGATTCTTGATCTCATCCAAACTCAAAACATTGATTTCAAGATGCGTAAGTAAGTTGGTTTTGCGAGATAGAGCATCCGCGACAACATTCTCTTTGCCCTTTTTGTACTTGATGACATAGGGAAAGGATTCGATGAACTCAACCCACTTAGCATGTCTTTTGTTCAAACTTGTTTGAGTTTTCAAAAACTTCAAGGACTCATGGTCGGAGTGGATGACAAACTCCTTAGGATGAAGGTAGTGTTGCCACACATCTAAAGCTCGAATCAAAGCAAATAATTCCTTGTCATAGATGGGGTAATTCAAACGTGCTCCATCAAGTTTTTCGCTATGGTAAGCAATTGGTCTACCATTTTGCATAAGCACGGCTCCAATGCCTAACCCACTAGCATCACAATTAATTTCAAATGTTTTGGAAAAATCCGGTAAAGCAAGAAGTGGAGCTTCGGTTAACAACCTTTTGAGCTCATTGAAGGCAAAATCTTGCTCATGGCCCCAAATGAATGGAACATTTTTCTTTGTAAGTTCATGTAGAGGGCAAACAATGGTGGAAAAGTTCTCAATGAAACGGCGATAGAATCCGGCAAATCCAAGAAAACGTCTCAACTCGGTAAGTGACATAGGAAATGGCCAATCGCGAATTGCGTTGATTTTTGTTTCATCAACTTCAACTCCCTCGGAAGAAACAACAAAGCCCAAGAAAACAAGCTTGTTGGTTGCAAAGGTGCATTTGGAAAGATTGGCATAAAGCCGTTCATTGCGAAGAGCCAACAAAACTTGAGCAACATGTGAAGTGTGCTCATCCAACGATTTGCTATAGATTAAGATGTCATCAAAGTATACCACAACAAATTTTCCAATGAAAGGTCGCAAAACATGATTCATAAGACGCATAAATGTGGAAGGTGCATTGGAAAGACCAAATGGCATGACTAACCATTCATAAAGACCAAGTTTAGTTTTGAAAGCGGTCTTCCATTCGTCACCTTCACTCATTCGGATTTGGTGGTATCCACTCTTAAGATCAATTTTAGAAAAGATGCAAGCACCACTAAGCTCATCCAACATGTCATCGAGGCGAGGGATAGGATGGCGATACCGTACGGTGATGGCGTTGATGGGGCGACAATCCATGCATAGACGAAGCGTGTTGTCGGCCTTTGGGACAAGAATGACCGGTACGGCACACAGACTCAAGCTCTCTCGAATGTGTCCCATCGATAGAAGTTCTTGTATTTGACGCTTGATTTCCTTGGTTTCTTCGGGGTTGGTGCGGTATGGGGCGCGGTTCGGTAGAGGGGCGCCGGGGATGAGGTCGATGCGGTGCTCAATGCCGCGTAGAGGAGGTAGTCCCGGTGGCACTTCTTGGGGAAACACGTCTTCGAATTCCTGCAAAAGAGACATCAAAGGAGGAGGAAGGTTTGTGAAGGTGTTAGTCAAAGAAACCTCTCCCTTGCATATGAGGACATAGTGGAGGGTGGATGGGTTTTCTCTCAACTCTCTCATCTCTCTTTTGGTGGCAATCAAAGACATGCTTTGTGGAACTCTCTTGGTATGTGTACTCTCATTTGGATTTTGGCACTCACTCACATTTTGGTGGATCTCTCGCTCTCCACTCTTCTCACTAGAAGCTTTCTCTTGTTGTGCTCTTGCTATAGTCTTGGCGTTGTCGGCAATTACTTGGCTTGGTGTCATGGGACGGAGGACGAAGTTCTTGTTGTTGCTCTTGAAGCTATAGTAATTTGTCCTTCCATCATGCATTGCACCCTTGGCATATTGCCATGGTCGTCCAAGAAGCAAGTGGCACACGGACATAGGCAAAACATCACAATCAACGGTATCTTCATATGCTCCAATCTTGAAAGACACTTGCACCATGTGTTGGATCTTGACGGATCCGGAATCGCTCAACCATTGCACATGGTATGGATGGGGATGCTTCTTGAACTTCAAGTTGAGCTTATCACAAAGCTCTTTGCTAGCTAAGTTGTGGCAACTTCCACCATCGATGATAACCTTGATAGACTTTCCATTGATTCCCGCCCTTGTTTGAAACAAGTTGCATCTTTGGTCTTCATCTACTTGGACATTGGCGGTTAATGCTCTTGCCACAACCAATGAAGGGTTGTTATCACCATCGCAATAGATGTCATTGGAGTCTTCTTCAACATTTGGCGTTGCGGTGTCTTGGTTCAAAGCATGGTACTCATCTTCACTCATCGACTCATATTCTCCCATGTCGTTGACAATCATGACTTTCTTGTTGGTGCACTCAAAGGATTTATGTCCTTGTCCTCCACACTTGAAGCACTGCAATCCTCTTGTGCCGGTGGACGCTCTTTGAGGTGTGTTGCTTGAGGGAGATGCCTTCTTGAAAGGTTGAGTCGCTTGAGTGGATGGTGTAGAAGCTCGTGGATGGACTTTAGTGGTTCCTTGAGGAGGGGCTTGCGCGGATGTAGGTGTTGATGATGAAGTCTTGCTAGCGAAGAATGGCTTGGTCTTGAGGTATTTGAGCTCTTCAAGCACGTGACGCTCGGCCTTTGTGGCTTGATGGACTAGCTCAACCAAGGTGGCATAGGGTTGGAATTCCACAATCTTCTTGATGGGGTAGTTGAGGCCATTCATGAAGCGAGCCATTGATTGCTCTTCCGATTCCTCAATATTGGCTCTCATCATAGAAATTTCCATCTCCATATAGTACTCATCGACGGATTTCAACCCTTGCTTCAACTCTTGCAACTTCTTGTACAAGTCTCTCGTGTAGTGACTTGGCACAAAGCGCTTGTACATCGCTTCCTTCATCTCAAACCAAGTGTTGATTGGTTGTTGATGGTTATCCACACGTGAATCTTGAAGTTGTTCCCACCACAAGAGAGCATAATCTTCGAATTCCATTGATGCTAAGGCAACCATCTTGTACTCGGAGTATTGTCGAACTCGAAAGATCTTGTCAACCTTGAGTGCCCATGATAGGTATGCTTCCGGGTCACTTGTTCCATAGAACTTAGGCATGTCAAAGCGAAGGTTGTTCAAGTTGTCATCGTCATCTCGACGGTTTGGAGGTGGGAATGCATGTCCACGTCTCCTTTGGTTGAGTCCATCACCAAGATGTTGGTTGGACTCCGCATCACTTGATTTGGTGTGGTGATGACGATCATGCGGATGCTCTTGGCGGTGATGAGGCTCATGGTGATGATGATTCGCTTCATGGTGTCCATGCTCACGATTGCGGTGTCGTTGCCTTGGGGGATAGCGGTGTTGACGTCCTTGGTTATCATAGTCGTTCGCACCCGGTACTCCCATGTCATGTTGAGGTGGAACTTGGTTATCTTGACGTTGAGGTGGTGGCGATGGAGTTCGATGACCTTGACGGTGTGCATGCCGTGGTTCTTGTCGAGCTTGATGTTGAGGTGGTGGTGATGGTGTTCTTCCACGTCGTCCACCATTTGGTCGATGTTGTTCTTGATATCCATTGTCATGGTGTACGCGAGGAGAAGGTGGGTGCTCCACTTCATGTTCGCCGCGCCTTGGAATGTCTTGACGAGCTTGTTGCGGTTCATGATGCGCATGCCGTGGTTGTGTCGACCTTGAGGTGCTTCTTGTACGGTGGGAGCCCGAAGAAGAAGATCGACGTTGCGCAAGGTTGTTGAGGGCTTCGGTCATAGTCGCCATTTGCGCGTTGAAGTTGGCTTCTTGAGCTTGGAGACGGCGCTCATAGCGACCTAGCCCATCATGAACAAGGTGTCGAAGGCCCACGAACTCGTTGTGTGTGACATAGCCATTGTCACCTTGAAGTTCTCCATGGATATCATCATCCGAGTTTGAGCTTCCGTTTGTACTTCCCCTAAACATGATCTCAAGAACAAGTGAAATGTGTGGCAATGGAGAACCAAGAGAAACTATATCGTAAGAATAGAATTGCTTGACGAAAGAGAATCCGGTTCTAACACCCAACACACACACACTTATGAGGATAGGAAGGTATGGTAGGTGGAAAGCAAATTGAACCAATCCGAAAACCAAGATATTGTAAAGGCAAGTAGAGAACCACGATGATCACAAAGCAAAACAAGTCAATCTCAAACAAGAGGAAAGAATGTCAAGGAAAGACACGCACGGAGAGATAACTGAGACTTATGCAACCAAGAAATGAGCTAAAGAACCAAATGATCCTAGCGAAGACTACAAGCTCGTGTTGCACAAGTACATGGAGAGCCACTAGCTCGATTGCAAAAAATTTGTGGGCTACAAGATTTGCACAAATTGTACCACCTACTAGATGTTCATCGAGCTTGCGCGCTTCCTACAAGAGATATGGCAAGTGGTGTCTCTTTCTTTTCTTTTCTTGCACTTTTTGCTTCTTTTCTCTTTGCTCTATTGAGTCTTTTCTCTTTTGCACACTCACTTCTTTGATGCCAACACAAGATATAGCCAACTAGCGCAAGTACTTTTGCTCGGAAACTACACGGTGCAAATGTGCAAAGCCCAAGCAATCATTAAGAGTTAGCCTCAATAGGACATGGTAATCGCAAAGATATAGTGTGGCTCACAAAGGAATGACAAGGGGAAAAGATTCGTGATGATTATACCTTCGTCGACGATCTTCACCCTTTGGTGTAAAGGTTTCGTGCTTTCCCACGAAATTTGGTGGAGGTGGATGATGGATCTTCCGCAATGGTGACGTAAAGCTTGTTTGTAGCTTCGAAACGAGTCGAAAAACACCAAAACGGAGTCCGGAATCAAAAGATATGGCTAAAAGAAATTTTCAGAAAATGCAGTTTTCTGCCAGTACGGCTGGAAGGAGCGGTACATGCGCTCCAGAAGGCCTTTTTTAGGTACCGCGGGAGGTAGTACCGCTGGGGGCGGTAGTACCGCTCCTGGACGCAGATTCATGCCCGAAACGCTATTTTGACCGATTTGGGTGGAAAAACTTGCACGAAAACTTTAAATCAGAGGGCCAAATGATGGAATTAGGCTATGGGAACGCAAAGGAAGGTAGATCAACTAGTTTAGCAATAGATCTATGGATCAAAACTTGCAAAAACGCACTCAAATCTCAGATCGGCCCAAAAGCAATTTGTGGCTATTTTTGGTGGGATTTTCGAAATAACTCAAAATCAAAGAAAAATTTGGGGGATTTGTGGGGGCAACAAAGTCAAATCCGTGGCAACCTTTGCTCTGATACCATATGATGCGGGTGGGGTCTGGATTTTCATGGATTGATGTCGGAAGAACGACGAACGCGATGAACGCAAAGAACACGAGAGGGAAAAGTCAAATACACGGTAACTAGCAAAGCAACTAGGACGAATTCAACCAGTAACCAAACCCCAAGGGCAGCCCCCGATTCTCAAACTCCAAGCAACCTTACTCTTGGGATTGTTTCTCTCACCGGTCAATCCCACCGGTTCAATCAACTCACTCAAAGAGGAAAGATTGACAAGTAATCGCAACTACAAGAAGAGGCCTTGAATCGACTAGAGGGATCTTCTCCACAAGGGGAGGTCTTGATTCATCTCCACAAGGGGAGGCCTTGATTCATCTCCATAGGAGGCAACACCAACATGGGTGGAAAGGAGCAAAGCTCAACTCAAAGTCTAATCTTAGTCTGACCTAGATCTGAGATGGGGAACTTCTATTTATAGTCTAGAGGCAAAAGGGAAAGGTAGGTGGGGTAGGTGGAGATTACAAGGCTCAAAAGCCTGGTCGATTCCCGCAGCAGCGGTAGTACCGCTCGTACGGGCGGTAGTACCGCTGGTGCGGGCCGAAGGCGCATTGACTTTGCGCGGGCGGTAGTACCGCCCTCAGTGCCGCACATGTGATCCGAGAGGGGGTTTTGGCGGCAGTGCGGGCGGCAGTACCGCCGGCTCGGCTGGGGCGGCGTCGGGGGGTGACGTGGTGGCCTTCTGGGCGCCATATGCAGGAGCGGTAGTACCGCCTGGAGGGCGGTAGTACCGCCATGGCCCTTCTTCCTTCTCTTCTTCTTCTTCTTCTTCTTCTTCTTCTTCTTCTTCTTCTTCTTCTTGACCATCTTCTTGGGTCTTCTCTTGGTCATCTTCTCCATCATCTTGGACCTTCTCTTGCTCATCTTCTCCACTTCATTGTAGGTTTTCATCAAGGTGGTTCCTGAGTATGCACAAGGTACCGGCATGAAGTAGCAAACCATTCAAGGAGTGTCGAAATCACACATAGAGAGGAGCGAGGTCACCTTTTCATGAAGGGCTTTGACTCTTCATCTTGTCATGGGACCATTAGGCGTTGTTGGTGTGGTGTGCCTAGGTTGCACTACATCAGCGAGGTTTTACTGGGAAGGTTCGGGTCCTACGAGAAAATATCACCTGCTTAACTGGCCGGCGGTGTGCCGTCCGAAGGAGCTTGGCGGTCTAGGGATCGTCAATTCCAAGCTGATGAACAAAGCCCTGATGTTAAAATGGGTGTGGAAGCTGTATCAACAGGAGGACAGCTTATGTGCAAATCTGATCTGAGCCAAATATCTGGTTAACGACGATATCTTCGCAAGCTCGAGCCGGGGTGGCTCGCAGTTTTGGAAGAGTTTGGGAAAAATAGAACACCTCTTCAAGTTGGGTGCTAGACACACTGTGTGCAATGGGCAACGTACCCTTTTTTGGACAGATCGCTGGCACGGGGCTGGTACGCTCAAAGACAAGTTTCCGCTCATTTTTGCCGTTTGCGATAACCAACAGGTCTCCGTTGCTCGGGTGGTGGCCAATTCTGTTCGCTTACGTCGGTCACTTGATTTAGCGGACAGAGCTCAATGATAGGAGCTCTTGCTATTGGTTGATCAGATTTCGTTGTCAGAGGGACTCGATTCTGTGTCTTGGACGTTAGAGGCCTCGGGCCAATTCTCGGTTGCTTCCATGTATGCTAAACTGACCCAAGGGGCGACTGTTGCTCACTTCCGGGACGTTTGGTCGGCGAATCTGCTGTTGAAAATCAAAATCTTCTCTTGGCAGTTGATAATTGAACGGCTCCCATCCGGGCAGGTACTCGCTTCAAGGCAGGGGCCTTCAGACCGGTTCTGTGCCCTTTGTGGTGCCGTGGAAGATGCTTCTCACATGTTCTTTTTCTGCGCTTTGGCAAAATTCTCCTGGAGTGTGCCGCGGCAACTTCTTGGGAACCGTTGGTGCCCTGCTAACTTTGCGCAATTCTTTGCCATCCTAAGTAGTTTGTCGGGTCAAACACGTAGGGTGGTGTGGTCTTTATTTGTTGCGCAATCGTGGGTCTTGTGGAATATTCGCAATAAGCTTTCTATTGAGCGCAGGATTATTAAGCATCCGACTGATGTGATCTACAAAACTCTTATATTTTTGCAGCTGTGGTGTCTAAATGCCAAGTCCAAGGACCGTCCAAGGCTAGAGGAGCTGGTCGGCAAGCTAAAGCTGTTATATACAGCAAATCACCCGAGGAGTCCGCGTAGATCGATCCGTTGATGCGTGGGCCCTGCTAGTGTTGCCTTCGTGTTGCTGGGGTGGCTCCCCCTTTGCTAGACTGTTATCCTTGCTTTCTATCTTTTATGTCGTCTTTACCTTATGGCTAAGTTGTATGCCGCAGCATGTAACCATATTCTGTGTGAACTTGCTGGTCTTATTAATTTAAGGCTGGACACTTGTGCCTTTTATCTAAAAAAAAAAACTTTGGTTTGGTGTGTATTGTGTATCAGAATTAATAATTAAGCATAATTTGGTTTAAGATTTGTTTTGTTTGGTCTCAACTCTTTTGACATGCATGGTGGTCAAGATGTTGATCATGATTAGCTGTGTCAGACTGGGTGACAAATTCAACTACCTGCAAGCCAAAGATAGCTGTTTCATGTCTAGAGGTATTAATTGCAGGAGTTCGGCAAGAGCTTGACATTGCTTTAGCTGTTGCAAGGAGGCTGGTCAAAATTGACAACGTGTGTCTATCGACAGTGTTTCAATAGCTACAACCTGAAGCTAGAGAATATTCTGCCGAATTAGGATGAAGAAGCTAAGATCATGCATTGACTTTTGGTTCGCAATGCTACTAAACAGATCAGGGTTTAATCCGAAATGAAAACTTAGTTACATACCTGTGGAGTGTGGAGTGGGTATTAAGCAATGTGTATAGCAACAACCTTGTGTTTCTTGAACTTTTTTATGAACTCGCAAACCATTGTTTTAACCGTGCGAATATTTTTTGGATTTCTTTATTAAGTGAATAAGTAAATTCGATTTCTTGAACCTAGGAAAAATTTGAAAACTTTCCAACAACACTTGTATGAACATTTTTTTTGAATCCGCGGACAATATTTTTGAACTATGCGGACATTTTCTCCTCTTATATGAAATTATTTTGAACCCGTGACCAATTATTTTTGGACGGTATGGACTTTTTTTACTGTCACATGAATTTTTTTAACTCGCAAATATTTTTTTAGCTAGATGATCCTTTTACAAGCCTCGTGAACATATTTTTAAGCTTTTCTGAAGACATGAACTCTATAACAAATTTATCTCAAATTTCTACATAAATTTTCGCATTTTTTATCAAATAATACATAAAACCAATTTTTTTATAGAAAATACATAAGAATGAAATGAAAAAACGAAAAGAGGAAAAAAAAGGAGAAAGAAAACTGAAAGAAAACAAGAAAGAGAATAATCGCTTATTTGGGTCGGTTGCTGCCAGATCAGAGAGAAGTGCAGTCTAAATTGTTTTTTGAGCAGGCAGTGCAGTCTAAATGAGAAGGCAATGTCATGTCGGTCCATCCATCAAACATTATCCTGGGAATGGGCCTTGGGCCTCAGTGGATAGAGGAGAAGCGAGGGGATTAGTGGGGCCAGAGCGCACACCGGCCTCAAGCGAATTTAGCGGCTGGAGACTTGGAGAAGAGAGCAGAGCGGCCTCCTCTCTCTCTCCTCTTCCCCGCCGCGCCGATCGATCCTCCTCCGCGTGACGTCACGCCTCCTCCTCCTCCCTTCCAGAAGCTTCCGCCCCCATTGCGCCGCCTCTCCACAAGGTACGCGCCCGCATCCTCCACTCCGCACCCTCGCAACATCTCAACTACCGTTCGTGGTTGTGGAATCTAGATAATCTGAGGAACTCGTCGCTAGATTTCCTAGGTTTCAATGCCTCTGCCGGGAATGCGTTCCTTGTGCATCGCGTCGCGTCGCATTGTGACGCTGGATACTGGATTATATCCGTGAAGACAGATAGATAGTACGGACGCAGTATTTTGGGTAGTACCGTAGTAGTGGCGCTCCCTTTCTGTTCCATGGTGGTGTGGCACGTTAGTTCTTTCCCCAACTACCGGAGCGGGAGCACAGGTTGTAGATTCTACTAGGTTTCAGTTTCAGATGGTACTTTTGATGACCGGAAAAGTAATCGCATTTCTTACTCATCTGTGGTATGTAAAAAGTAACGGCATTTGCAAAACGCGACTTTAAATGTAAAGATGACTGTCTTTAGGAATTATCTTACTTTACCTGACTGCTAAAATGCTTTACACTTTTCCAGTTGATATTCTATTGATTGGTGGAGTGGTTGTACAATGGACACTAAAAGGCTAATTATGCAAGTAGTTCTTTGTATGGAAACCGGAATTTCAATTTACTTACCCCATGAGATTATATTTGCAGGTTCTCTCTACAAGGCCTCTGGAATCTGTAGCGCTAGCTGTCAGATCACCCCTGCGCAAGTATGAATCCTTATGTTCTTGGCCTTCTTGTGCCCATCGCGGTCTCTCTTCTGCTCCAGAAAAGGAGAAAGGATGAAAAAATGAGAGGGGTTCCAGTTGATGTTGGTGGTGAGGCTGGCTATGCGATCCGTAACCATCGATTTGAACATCCTGTGGAAACGCACTGGGAAGGGGTCACCACCCTTGCCGAGCTATTTGAGCATGCTTGCAAGGAATATGTCTACATGCCCCTCCTTGGCACCAGGAAGCTCATTTCAAGGGAAATAGAATCTTCGCCTGATGGGAGGTCCTTTGAGAAGCTTCATCTGGGGGAGTATGAGTGGAAATGTTACGCTGAGGCCTTTAAGAGTGTTTGCAACTTTTCATCAGGGTTGATTCAGTTAGGTCACCAGAAGACTGAGCGTGTTGCTATTTTTGCTGAGACACGGGCCGAGTGGCAGATTGCGTTGCAGGTATTCCTTCTTTCTTCTGCAATCAATAAATAGAACAATCTGTGCATTTTTTTTTCATGTGGAACTATGTGTTGTGCATACTTTTGGTTAGGTTGTCCTCTTTATATCTAGAGCACATATAATGCCAAAAAAAACATATTAGTCATAGTCAGGGTCCTACGTAGCAGACACACACTGTGAATTCAAAATGATTTATCCAGTTATCTTGTCCTCTTTAGGTATTCAGTGAGTGGAAATGCTGATCACTACTAAAATTTCTCTGTGAGCAATACATTGTGAACAATGATATTCAACTAGGATATCCTGACATCATTTGTTCTTCCCCTTTGCATTCTCATGTAAACTGAGGATAAATAATTTCACGTGTGTCTGGCTAGCCTGATGTTTCATATTATAATGCTTGCCAGGCTGACAATAGTAGTTGTGTTGGCAGTCTTTTAGTTGCATGGAGACTTGGGGATACAGTTCCACCCCAATTTTATTAAAAAAATGAGTATATACAGCAAATGATACATAGATATATACCTTGTACTATCTCTCTTTCACTATAACTGTACCCAACTTGCCATGCGCGCAGACCCAAGAAATGCTAAATTTGAGAATAGTAAGATTGACATGCCTAACCCTTTTAAATGATATTGTACGACTATGTAAGCTCTCTAAAAATATATAAGTAGGTGTAGAGTGTGGAAAAGATACAACAAGTACATCTTGACTCACTCGATGGGCAGTATTTTGTAATGAAGACCCTGAGGTCCTCGAATATGGTGAAATAGAGGGAGTAATACTGAAGGAGCACATAGAAAATATACAGCTGCTAGCTTGATCGGTTTTGAAAGTCCGGTAAATACACCTACGAGGAACATGTAATTTGTTCCATTTGAACATCCTTATCTGTGTAGTTTGAATTTGTATGTTGGAATGTGTGAACTTTTATACTAATTTTGAGTTGGCTCTTCACAATAAACAATTATTCTGGTAGCTATTCAGTATTTATTGGACATGTCTTCATAATGTTATACATTGAACTCTTGTCACTGTTCTCAAGTTCTGAGTTTATTGCTTCTGTATTTCCAAGGCATGCTTCAGACAGAACATATCAGTTGTCACCATCTATGCTTCCTTGGGGGAGGAAGCACTATGCCACTCACTAAATGAGGTTTGTACTATCACTTGTGTCGCATATATTGTACAGTTATCCTTTGCTCTATGCTATGTTTTTCTTCATGTGGTCTGCTTATAATATTTTATGAAGAATAAGAAATTGTAGACTTTCTGTAGCATTTTCGTTATAGATAGGCTAAAAATACTTTTCAGCAGTTCCTAGCTTACTCCAAAGGTTATTGTGTAATGTAATTAACACTCATTTACTGTTTGGTTGATTTATATTTTATTTTCCGCTGTTGCTCTACAGACCGAGGTTACTACTGTGGTATGTGGTCAGAAGGAATTAAAGAAGTTGATTGACATAGGTTGGCAACTTGACACTGTGAAGCGTGTGATTTACATCAATGAGGAAGGCATCTCAGCTGAAGTTTCTCTAGCTAAAAACAGCACTAGCTGGAAAGTTGCGTCATTTGAGGAAGTAGGCAAATTAGGAACTGAAACACCTGTTGATGCAAACATGCCTCTGCCATCTGACGTTGCAGTGATAATGTACACAAGTGGCAGCACTGGGTTGCCCAAGGTTAGCTGATTTTCACTGTTCATTATGCTGCAAATATGTGCTTGTTTGCAATTATGTTTTCATAATTCAAAGGATGATGTGCCTTTGCTATACATGTTTAATCATATCTTACATCTTATGATTTAATATGTACCCCATCTGTTCTTGTAGGGAGTTATGATGACGCACCGCAACGTCTTGGCTACACTTTCAGCAGTTATGACCATTGTGCCTGAACTTGGCAAAAAGGATGTATACATGGCCTACCTTCCACTTGCGCACATTCTTGAGTTGGCGGCTGAGGTAACTGTTGAATAGCATTTTAATATATTAACATTTTTGTTCATTAAGTTTAATCATCTGTCTGACAGTATTATTATTTTTAGACGCTTATGGCTGCTGTTGGGGCCTCCATTGGATATGGATCAGCTTTGACCCTGACTGATACATCAAGCAAAATAAAAAAAGGGACTCTAGGTGATGCTTCTGCACTGAAGCCAACACTGATGACTGCTGTACCTGCTATTCTTGATCGTGTCCGTGATGGTGTAAGAAAAAAGGTATGCCCCGTTACTCTGTTTGGATCCTGTGCTCCCATTGGTTTACTGACTGCTAGTTTTCACATTGAGATGGTTTCAGGTGGATGCAAATGGTGGTGCAGCGAAGAAATTATTTGACATTGGCTATAGCCGCCGGCTTGCTGCTATCAATGGAAGTTGGCTTGGTGCATGGGGAGTAGAGAAACTGTTGTGGGATAGGCTAGTCTTCACAAAGGTGCGTGCAATATTGGGAGGAAAGATTCGCTTTGTACTCTCAGGTGGAGCACCTCTGTCCGGAGATACACAGAGATTTATCAATATATGCCTTGGGTAAGATTATTTACAACATGATTTCATGTTATTACTGGCAACCTAGTTTACAGTCCTAAGGCTTATGCAAATTCAGGGCTCCAATAGGCCAAGGGTATGGCCTGACTGAAACTTGTGCTGGAGGAACATTTTCTGAGTACGATGACACTTCTGTTGGGCGTGTCGGTGCTCCACTACCTTGTTCATATATTAAGGTTAGATAACAACGTTACCTCATTTTTTATCATATGACATGTACCCATTTTCCACATCAAATACTTTAGTTCCCATTTCAACTTCTATAGTTACCATTTATATTTTTGATATCTGACAAGGCCAATGTCGTGAAGGTATTCCTTAATGAGAGGAATTAAGTTGTTATTTTTTCTTTTCCATACCATAGTTCATGCTTTGACATTTCTGATCTGATCTTTAACTTGGTGGTATATCTGACCTATTACCTCACAATTCTTTAACATAATGGAAACTGTATTTTGCAGTTGATAGACTGGGTTGAAGGTGGATACTTAACAACTGATTCACCAATGCCTCGGGGGAGATAGTCATAGGAGGCCCCAATGTAACCAAGGGCTATTTCAAGAATGAAGCTAAAACAAGTGAAGTCTATAAGGTATGTCATCGACTTGTTACTGATCTGTTCACACACCACACCATTCATCATTACTAGTGATCAGTGACTTCTCTTTCACAATATTGGTCTAACACATGCCTCCTTTATCATGTGAAGGATGACGAAAGAGGTATGCGATGGTTCTATTCTGGTGACATCGGGCGTTTTCATCCAGATGGCTGCCTTGAAATCATTGATCGCAAGAAAGACATTGTGAAGCTTCACCATGGTGAATATGTATCTCTGGGGAAGGTAAACAATGTTCTTGCTCTGGTGAGATAAGGTTCAGGTAGCACTTATATTAACTGATTGGATGATCACAGGTGGAAGCTGCGTTGGCTATGAGCCCATATGTTGAGAACATCATGATCCATGCCGATCCTTTCAACAGTTATTGCGTTGCACTGGTGGTAGCTGCACAGAGTGAACTGGAAAAGTGGGCATTGCAGCAAGGACTTGCATACAGCGATTTCTCTGATTTATGCCAGAAGCAAGAGGCTGTCAAAGAAGTGCTTGGATCTTTAGCAACGGTTTGTGTTCTCTGTTCTTCTCAGACAACTTCTGGTTCCTTGACTTCGTTGAATTTCATTAGACATAGATCATCATACTCAAAATCAGTACTTATCCTAGTATATTTAAATGTAAATTAGTAACCTTACAGATTTAGCATCCAGGATGTTCCTAGCATTGTCTTAAAGTTCATATTTACAGTCATGACAATGAGAAAAGATTCGCAGCAGTATTTGACATGAAAGAAACAAGAAAATTTTGAGCAATAGCACATGATTTTATTTACAGTTTGTTTGGGAATAATTTCTTAGTAGGTCATCCACTATGGAACATGTTTTCATTACTCTAAAGGGTAGTGGAAGGCATTTGTGGCTGCCACTTTCAAACGCTGGCCACGTGACTACAATACCGTAGATGCACATCCATGGGAAGACTTGTACATAGTGAAGCCAAAAACTGAACATATTGCATCGTCTGATGAAAGAGCATACCGAGTTGCAGTCAGATTAAGCTAGACAAATCCTGCATATTGTGTGGAGAGCAGATTCTGTACTGATATCCACTTTCTGTACTTCAGGTCGCGAAGCAAGCACGACTGGAGAAGTTTGAGACGCCAGCCAAAATCAAGCTGATACCAGATCCATGGACTCCTGAGTCGGGGCTAGTCACAGCTGCCCTCAAGCTCAAGAGGGAGATGATCAGGAAGAAATATGAGAATGATCTGGCCGAGTTGTACGCCTGATGGTCTCGCTACTCTTTCTGATACCTTGGGATGACATAGGATAAAGCTCTTATGTCGACACCTAAGTGTATTGATAAATTTGATATCGGGGAAGATTTATCATTGAGGGAGTATGATTGCCTTCTTTTGGGAGAATTCGGGAATTTCAGAGTTGTCTTGTGTCTTATTCTAAGAAGCAATTTTGTGTTTGGTGTAGCCTAGTTTCTTACACTTTCTACTATGCATCTAATGTAATCGCACTGAATTCTGATTGCATGTTTCGTCTCTCATAGTAAGATAGTCTTTACTACTCCCTCTCTTCCTAAATATAGATGTTTTAACTTTTTCCAGATTCGCATGTACCTGGTAAATTCTCTCTGATATTTTAGCTCGAATACTCTAAATATGGCGGAGTTCCTTGCCGTTTTATTGCCAAACGTGTGCTTTGACATCACATCTGGCCTATATCTGGATATTGTACGTGCAAGTGCCCAAAAGCAGCATATAGTACTTTTCATTAGGTTGCTGCTTCGCTTGAAGTCTGAAATCTGAAAATGAGATCTTTTGTTGGAAATGTCTCTATGGGTCGTTGGCCCACATGATCGATTTCCATTAGACCCACGCGAACGCGGGCAATACTCAAGGTTTCTACTATACTAGGTAAGATGGCGCGGCGGCACGCCGCACCCGTGTGGTTTTATTGATGTAGTTTATTTTAATTTTCTGTAATTTTTGTAAGGATGGAAAATAGTCATATACATTTGAATATTCTGTAGCTGGTAGAAGTGTGGAAATACTCATATACGTTAAAATTCTCCAAAAGAATAAACCCATTGTGAATTAGGGGGAAGTTTTGGCATTTTAAGTATAGTTAAAAGTTGTTTAATTTTGTTGTGTCAAATAAACATGGTTAATTTTTCCGACCATTCGTGAATTCGGTATAAATAAGTAGGATTTATTTTTAAAACATTTTGATATGTTCAACATATTTTTCCCGTGGATAATGAATTAGTTATGAATTTTTTGGAAATTAATCTAAAATTCTGCGGTATTACTGTTATTTTTCGTCGGTGAATTAGTTTATTTGGAAAATAAATTGAGAAAATATTATTGCAGCGCAATATGAAATATATATGCTGCTAAAAATAATGTTAGTAAAATTAGTTTTGGAAAAGTTATTTGGTGGTGATGTTACTGAATTTAGTTTGTAATATCTAGAGAACGCAAGGACCTTTGCGTAAAAGAACCACACGTTTTTATTCTGGGAGGACGATTTATATATTTTTTAGGAAAACGTGAGGGCTTTTCTGCAAAAAGTGGCGAGCGGGGATTTTTTTTTGCAGAAAGTTTTATTCCGAGGGCCGATTTATATAGGGTGGTATACATCTACTTGTGAAATGAAAATTCAAACGGATGACCGAGTGAGACGAATTGGACAAAATTTGTTAAATGTTTGTGTGAATCTGGATCCGAAATTAAGGAGCTAGTCTCGACCAAACTCGAAACCGATCACGGTAATGGAACTACTCGTCGGCGCGCATATATTTCATGTATATAATTTTCGAAGAATGCGAAGTTTTTTTTTCGAAAAAAAAAGTTAAAAGTTGTTTAATTTCGTTATGTCAAATAACCATGGTTAATTTTTCCGACCATTCGTGAATTCGGTATAAATAAGTAGGATTTATTTTAAAAACATTTTGATATGTTCGACATTTTTTTCCCGTGGATAATGAATTAGTTACGAATTTGTTGGAAATTAATCTAAAATTCTGCGGTATTACTGTTATTTTTCGTCGGTGAATTAGTTCACTTGGGAAATAAATTGAATAAGTAGGATTTATTTTTAAAAACATTTTGATATGTTCAACATATTTTTCCCGTGATGTTACTGAATTAGTTTGTAATATCTGGAGAACGCAAGGACCTTTGCGTAAAAGAACCACGCGATTTTATTCTGGGAGGACGATTTATATTTTTTTAGGAAAAGTGAGGGCTTTTCTGCAAAAAGTGGCGAGCGGGGATTTTTTTTGGCAGAAAGTTTTATTCCGAGGGCCGATTTATATAGGGTGGTATACATCTACTTGTGAAATAAAAATTCAAACGGATAACCGAGTGAGACGAATAGGACAAAATTAGTTAAATGTTTGTGTGAATCTGGATCCAAAATTAAGGAGCTAGGCTCGACCAAACTCGAAATCGATCACGGGAATGGAACCTACTCGTCGGCGCGCATATATTTCATGTATATAATTTTCAGAGAACGCGAAGTTTTTTTTCGGAAAAAAAGTTAAAAGTTATTTAATTTTGTTATGTCAAATAACCATGGTTAATTTTTCTGACCATTCGTGAATTCAGTATAAATAAGTAGGATTTATTTTTAAAAACATTTTGATATGTTCAACATATTTTTCCCGTGGATAATGAATTAGTTACGAATTTGTTGGAAATTAATCTAAAATTCTGCGTTATTAGTGTTATTTTTCGTCGGTGAATTAGTTCACTTGGGAAATAAATTGAGAAAATAATATTGAAGTGCAATATGAAATATATATGCTGTTAAACATTTGACAAATTTTGTCCAATTCGTCGCGCTCAGTCATCTGTTTGAATTTTCATTTCACAAGTAGATGTATATCACCCTATATAAATCGGCCATCGGAATAAAACTTTCTACAAAATAGTCCCGCACGCCACTTTTTGCAGAAAAGACCTCGCGTTTTCCTAAAAATTATAAATCGGACTCCCGACCAAAAAAATATAAATATATGCGTGCATATATTTCATGTATATAATTTTCGGAGAACGCGAAGTTTTTTTTTCGGAAAAAAAGTTAAAAGTTGTTTAATTTTGTTATGTTAAATAACCATGGTTAATTTTTCCGACCATTCGTGAATTCGGTATAAATAAGTAGGATTTATTTTTAAAAACATTTTGATATGTTTGATGACGTGAAACACACGTTCGTTGGGAGACCCCAAGAGGAAGGTATGATGTAGTCAGCAGCAAGTTTTCCCTCAGAAAGAAACCAAGGTTATCGAACCAGTAGGAGCAGCAACTCTTCAGAAGGTTGTCAACGGCGCCAGAAAAATAGCTGTCGCAGGGAGTCTGGACTGTTGACGTGGAATCTGCACACAACACAATCAAACTACTTTGCCCCAACGAAACAGTGAGGTTGTCAATCTCACTGGCTTGCTGAAAACAAAGGATTAAACGTATGGTGTGGAAAATGAGTATTAAATTGCAGAGAATGAAAAAGGAACAGTTTGCAGTTTGTGGTTGTTTAATCAGTGTAAAAGAATGGACCGGGGTCCACAGTTCACTAGTGGTGTCTCTCCATAAAAGATAACTAACATGTTGGGTGAACAAATTACAGCTGGGCAATTGACGAATAGTGAGCGCATGACAATGCATATACATGACATGTTGACTACTATGATATTTAATTGGGCATTACGACATAATACATAGATCGTTATCCAACAGCATCTATGACTAATAATCCACCGCCGGGTTGTCATCCGAGTCCCCCGTTGGTATTAAGTTGCAAGCAACGGATAATTGCATTAAGTAAAGTGCGTAATGTAAACAAACACATATGCCCGTGGACATAGCATCGTTAGGTTATCCCTAGTGGCAACAGCACATCCACAACCTTAGAACTTTCTGTCACTGTCCCAGGTTAAACGGAGACATGAACCCACTATCTAGCATAAATACTCTCTCTTGGAGTTACAAGCATCTACTTGGCCAAAGCATCTACGAGTAACGGAAAGCATGCAAGATCTTAAATAACATATAAGATAGATTGATAATCAACTTGACATAATATTCAATATTCATCGGATCCCAGCAAACACAACATGTAGCATTACAATAATATGATCTTGATCATGTAGGGCAGCTCACAAGATCTAAACATGATGGCACAAAGTGGAGAGACAACCATCTAGCTACTGCTATGGACCCGTAGTCCAAGGATGAACTACTCACGCATCACTCCGGAGGCAGGCATGGCGATGTAGAAGCCTCCGGTGACGATTCCCCTCTCCGGCAGGGTGCCGGGAAGAGGTTCTGAACCCTCCCGAGCTAGGGTTGACGACGGCGGCGTCTCTGGAACTTTTCGTGGATATTTGCTCAGGTACTTAGGGTTTTCGCGTCGGGGGGAATAAGTAGGCGAAAGGGCGGCGGCTGCGGACCCCCGAGGGGCCCACACCACCCAGGGCGCGGCAGAAGGGGGGCCCGCGCCCTGGTGCGTGTGGCCTCCTGGTGGCCCTCCTCTGCTGCTCCTTCGCTCCGTCAGGCGTGTTCTGGAAAAATAGGCACCCCCGTGTAGTTTCGTCCAATTCCGAGAATATTTCCAGACTAGCTTTTCTGGAATACAAAAACAGCAGAAAACAGGAACTGGCACTTCGGCATCTTGTTAATAGGTTAGTCCCAAAAAATGTATAAAAGTGATATAAAGTAGATGCAAAACATGTAGCAATTGGTATAAAACAAGCATGGAACATCAAAAATTATAGATACGTTTGAGACGTATCAGCATCCCCAAGCTTAGTTCCTACTCGTCCTCGAGTAGGTAAACGATAAAAACAAATAATTTTTGAGGTGACATGCTACTATCATAATCTTGATCATATAATATTGCAAGGCACATGTAAATGAATGAAGTGATCCAAGTCAATGGTCTATAATTTGCTACCAAATAGATAATGAGTAAACAATGAATCACACAAGCTAAACGTTTTCATGAATAGTACTTTCGAGACAAGCATCAAACAGTTTTGCATAAGTGTTAACTCATAAAGCAATAGTTTCTAATAAAAGGTATTTAATCAACACAAAGGAAGAATTTAGTTTCAGCATTTGCTTCAACTTTCAACATATTTATCTCATGGATATTGTCAACACAAAGTAGTATAACAAGTCCAATACATTGCATATAACGCATGTTGTAACAAAGTTGACACTAGTGTTTGCTTGTGGAAGACAGAAAGAATAGGAAAACTGACTCAACATAAAAGTAAAAGAAAGGCCCTTCGCAGAGGGAAGCAGGGATTAAATCATGTGCTAGAGCTTTTAGGTTTTTGAAAGCATATAGAGATTGCATAAAATATTTGATACTCCTCCCAACCTTGCTAACACAAGCCATGGCTAACCGAATCCTCGGGTGCCTTCCATCAATCACATACCATGGAGGAGTATCTATTTTTGAGAGGTGTTTGTTAATTGTCAACGAATGGTAGCGGGTGAGAACAGTATTCTACCTGTCGAACGGACTTTTAAGAGCGGCTCCCATGAAGGACGTTATTTCTACCAGCAAGGCAGATCATCCCTCTTTCTCTTTGGTTTACACACATTCAGGTATTTCACTGTTTGTCATTGCTTACTGATGAATCAGGGCAAAAGTGTGAAGAGAATTAATTGGTTAAAGTTGTAATTAATTGGGACTGGGCACCCCGTTGCCAGCTCTTTTTGCAAGTTATTGGATAAGCGGATGTATATGCCACTAGTCCAGGTGTAAAAGTCCACTCGACAAATAGAATAAAGAATAACCACACTAATTCCTCATGAGCTAGTAAACATTGACACAAAAAGGGAATAATAACATTTTGAATAATTTAAAGGTAGCACATGAAAAATTTACTTGGAGTGGCAAGGAAATACCACATATAGGTAGTTATGGTGGACACAAATGGCATGGATTTTGGCTCAAGGATTTGGATGCACGAGAAGCATTCCCTCTCAGTACAGAGTTTAGGCTAGCAAGGTTATGTAAGCAAACAAGAATATCAACCCGTACACCAAGTTTTATATGACAAACATATTGCAAACGTTATAAGACTTCATACCGTCTTCCTTGTTAACCAAACCCTGTTATTAGAAAATATCTAGACCTTAGAGGTACCACCGATGCAAACCAAATTTTCAACAAGCTTTACGGTAGTTCTTCACTAATAGGCTTAACTCATGTGATGCACAATTTAATCATGATCTACTTGTTAACTCAAAACAATTGACAAGCATCAAGTTATCCATTTTAGTGATCTACAAGATTAAGCAAGTTTTTCCTTATACCAATTACCACATGCAACATTTTCTGAACCAACCAAACACCAATCAATTTATTTCATCAACTCTCCAAACAAATATAAGTGAAGCAAGAGAGTACTTTCTACAAAAGAAAGCTAATAGCTCTGACAAGAGATACATGAAAACAAGAGCTAAAAGCTGAACAGCGCTAGATATGAATACTCAACAAATATAAGTGAAGAATAGGAGTATTCTCATGAAAAAGCGGAGCGTGTCTCTCTCCCAATCAAGAATGCTAGGGTCCAGTCAAGCTTTATTGAAAATAAAAATGCAATACTGAAAATAAAAAGCACACAGACGCTCCAAGAAAAGCACATATGATGTGAAAGAATTAAAATATAGTTTCACTAGAGATGACCTGATAATTTTGACGATGAAGAAGGGGATGCCTTGGGCATCCCCAAGCTTAGACGCTTGAGTCTTCTTGAAATATGCTGGGGAGATCCATGGGAGCCTCCCCAAGCTTAAGCTCTTCACTCTTCTTGATCCTATTATATCATCCTTCTCTCTTGACCCTTGAAAACTTCCGTCACACCAAACTCAAAGTAGATCTCATTAGAGGGTTAGTGCATAATCAAAAATTCACATGTTCTATAAAGACGCAATATGATTTGTTACTTTAAACATTAGCTACAGCCACTGATGTTATGTGAAGCTCTTCCACCCAAAAAAGAATTTCACTCAACACTAGTAAAAGAGAGAATGCAAAATAAAAAGGCATAATCTGTCTAAAACAGAACAGTCCGCAAAGACGAATTTTTTCGAGGCACTTACGACGCTCAGATCGAGAAACTCTGAACTAATGAAAGTTTCAGACATTCATAAAGATTACGCACAAAAATTTCAGATTTTTAACAATCTGGTGATTTTAGGAATTTCGTACAGTGAACAGCAAAAATCTGTTTCTGCGCAGCAATCAAAATTAAGCATCATCTTAACATTAGAGGCTACTCTTGGCACAACAATGCGAGAAAATAAAGATACAAAGGAGTTGCTACAGAAGTAAACATCCTCCTTGACTAATACTGAAAATAAAAGATAATGGGTTGCCTCCCAAAAGCGCTTTCTTTTAATGCCTTTTAGCTAGGCTAGAAGATTTTAATGATGCTCTCATAAGAATAAGAGTTGAAAAACAAAAGAGAGCATCAAGAGGCAAATATCAAACACATTTAAGTCTAACCCACTTCCTATGCAAAGGAATCTTGTAACAAAATAAATTATTGAAGCATAAAGCAACTAGCATAGAAAGATGAAACAAATATAGCTTCAAAACTTTCAACATAAAGAGAGGTGTTTTAGTAACTTGAAAACTTTTACAACCATATTTTCTCTCTCATAATAACTTTCAGTAGCATCATGAACAAACTCAATAATATAACTATCACATAAAGCATGCTTTTCATGATCTACAAACACATAATTTTTATTAAGCTAAAAAACAGTAGGGTTATCAAACCCACTTTTGACAATAGTAGTATAATTAATATCATTAGGCAATATAGGACCATCATCAAGAGCATTATCATATATAACATTAGGGAGCACATTTTTACTTTCTGCAATTTCCTCTTTTACTTGAGTCAAGGAGGATGTTACTTCAAATTTATCAAAAAAGATATTTCAATAGAATCATGACATTCAACAATATAGCATTCTTCCTCCTTAGGTAGGCATGGAGGGTAATTATATAATGTAAGAGTTAAAGAGTTACTGTCATTAGAAGGTAGATCCTCCTTTTGTTCATCACTCTCTTCCTCTTTTTCATCAAATGAGCTTTCAGCTTCAGCAATTTCTTCTTCCACATTTTCCTGCAAGGCATTAGTCTCTTCTTTATGAGGAAAAATCCTCTTGACATGTTCAGTAATATAAGAATTTTCATCCTTATAGTTATCAAAACAATATTTAAGTATAGCAAGACTTTCAGATTTATAAGGGGCATCAATTTTATGCTCAAGATAAGAACTAATTTCAAGTGCACCCTTAAAGACAATAAATTCTTCCATCCTTTCTACCTCATAAGCATTATAGTAACCTTTAACATAAGAAGCTAAGGTTTCATTTTCATTACAAGCACATTGGAAAGGAAAGTGTTTAGACTTCCTATGACAATCAGATTCATTAAAGCAAAAAGATTTGCCAAATATATAGCATAAATTTCTAGCATATTCCTCTAGTTGATTTAACAATTTCCATAAGTACATCCCTTTTTGTGACAAGCGGTAATTCCTATAATATCTTCGTTCATCTTCCGTGGACCCACCTTGCCAACAAGATCTAGTTTCATAGAGATAAGCCATTGATAGCAAATAAACAACTAGACATAATAACAAACCGAAATAAACTAAATGCAAGAAACTAATTTTTTTGTGTTTTTGATAATTGAAAGCAAACAAGATAAAATAAAATAAACTAAGCAAGACAAAAACAAAGTAAAGAGATTGGAAGCGTGAAACTCCCCTTGCAGAAGACTGCTGTCTCCCCGGCAACGGCGCCAGAAAAATAGAGCTGTTGACGGGAGACAGAGAGCTTCTGAAGAACTTCTACTCCCCGGCAACGGCGCCAGAAAAATAGCTTGATGACGTGAAACACACGTTCGTTGGGAGACCCCAAGAGGAAGGTATGATGTAGTCAGCAGCAAGTTTTCCCTCAGAAAGAAACCAAGGTTATCGAACCAGTAGGAGCAGCAACTCTTCAGAAGGTTGTCAACGGCGCCAGAAAAATAGCTGTCGCAGGGAGTCTGGACTGTTGACGTGGAATCTGCACACAACACAATCAAACTACTTTGCCCCAACGAAACAGTGAGGTTGTCAATCTCACTGGCTTGCTGAAAACAAAGGATTAAACGTATGGTGTGGAAAATGAGTATTAAATTGCAGAGAATGAAAAAGGAACAGTTTGCAGTTTGTGGTTGTTTAATCAGTGTAAAAGAATGGACCGGGGTCCACAGTTCACTAGTGGTGTCTCTCCATAAAAGATAACTAACATGTTGGGTGAACAAATTACAGCTGGGCAATTGACGAATAGTGAGCGCATGACAATGCATATACATGACATGTTGACTACTATGATATTTAATTGGGCATTACGACATAATACATAGACCGTTATCCAACAGCATCTATGACTAATAATCCACCGCCGGGTTGTCATCCGAGTCCCCCGTTGGTATTAAGTTGCAAGCAACGGATAATTGCATTAAGTAAAGTGCGTAATGTAAACAAACACATATGTCCGTGGACATAGCATCGTTAGGTTATCCCTAGTGGCAACAGCACATCCACAACCTTAGAACTTTCTGTCACTGTCCCAGGTTAAACGGAGACATGAACCCACTATCTAGCATAAATACTCTCTCTTGGAGTTACAAGCATCTACTTGGCCAAAGCATCTACGAGTAACGGAAAGCATGCAAGATCTTAAATAACATATAAGATAGATTGATAATCAACTTGACATAATATTCAATATTCATCGGATCCCAGCAAACACAACATGTAGCATTACAATAATATGATCTTGATCATGTAGGGCAGCTCACAAGATCTAAACATGATGGCACAAAGTGGAGAGACAACCATCTAGCTACTGCTATGGACCCGTAGTCCAAGGATGAACTACTCACGCATCACTCCGGAGGCAGGCATGGCGATGTAGAAGCCTCCGGTGACGATTCCCCTCTCCGGCAGGGTGCCGGGAAGAGGTTCTGAACCCTCCCGAGCTAGGGTTGACGACGGCGGCGTCTCTGGAACTTTTCGTGGATATTTGCTCAGGTACTTAGGGTTTTCGCGTCGGGGGGAATAAGTAGGCGAAAGGGCGGCGGCTGCGGACCCCCGAGGGGCCCACACCACCCCAGGGCGCGGCAGAAGGGGGCCCGCGCCTGGTGGCGTGTGGCCTCCTGGTGGCCCTCCTCTGCTTGCTCCTTCGCTCCGTCAGGCGTGTTCTGGAAAAATAGGCACCCCCGTGTAGTTTTGTCCAATTCCGAGAATATTTCCAGACTAGCTTTTCTGGAATACAAAAACAGCAGAAAACAGGAACTGGCACTTCGGCATCTTGTTAATAGGTTAGTCCAAAAAATGTATAAAAGTGATATAAAGTAGATGCAAAACATGTAGCAATTGGTATAAAACAAGCATGGAACATCAAAAATTATAGATACGTTTGAGACGTATCAATGTTCAACATATTTTTTCCCGTGGATAATGAATTAGTTACGAATTTGTTGGAAATTAATCTAAAATTCTGCGGTATTAGTGTTATTTTTCGTCGGTGAATTAGTTCACTTGGGAAATAAATTGAGAAAATAATATTGCAGTGCAATATGAAATATATATGCTGTTAAAAATAATGTTAATGAAATTAGTTTCGGAAAAGTTATTTGGTGGTGATGTTACTGAAATTAGTTTGTAATATCTGAAGAACGCAAGGACCTTTGCGTAAAAGAACCACGCATTTTTCTTCTAGGAGGCAGATTTTTTTTTTGGAAAACGCGTGGGCTTTTCTGCAAAAAGTGGCCAGCGGTGCTTTTTTCCAAAAAGTTTTATTCGAAGGGCCGATTTATATTTTTTTGGTCGGGAGGCTGATTTATAATTTTAGGAAAACGCGAGGGCTTTTCTGCAAAAAGTGGCATGTGGGGACTTTTTTGCAGAATTTTTTATTCCGAGGGCCGATTTATATAGGGTGATATACATCTACTTGTGAAATGAAAATTCAAACAGATGACCGAGTGCGACGAATTGGACAAAATTTGTCAAATGTTTGTGCGAATCTAGATCTGAAATTAAGGAGCTAGACTCGACCAAACTCGAAACCAATCACGGGAATGAAACCTACTCGTCGGCACGCATATATTTCATGTATATAATTTTCGGAGAACGCGAAATTTTTTTTTTTTAAAAAATTTTGCAAAAAAAAAAAACTACTGTAGCGAAGGCACTGTAGCTACTGTACACGCTACAGTGCTGCAGTGATGCGGCTCTTCAAGCTTTTATATAGTAGTGATGCGAGAATTACAAGGGGTAGACGCGAAAACCCCAAGTGTAGCCTGAGCTATATGGCTTTCGTTTTTTCAAAATTGTCAAATCTCTATTTTTGTGTCTCCAAAAATTCGGAAAAAAAATTCTGGGTGGAGATAATATTGAGATCTATAGCTGTGCAAAATCTCAACGAAAAATTCATTATATTTCGCCCTGGGCAAAAAAGACAAATCTAACAAAGTTTTGGGGTACATGACACTTGTCCGGTCAATCCCAAGTTGCTGCCCACGCCGCCCCAAACCAAAAATCAAATTTGACCGAATTTTGCAAATTAGTAACAAAAGACATAATTTTTATTAAAATTTGATGCATTACAAGTGAAATTTAAACTAAAAAGCCGGGAGGATGGCCAGCGTCGTCTTCGCCCATCGCCGCGTGAGAGGGGCCAGCCTCGTCGTTGTTCGCCCGTCCTCGGCGAAATAGGGGGGCCAGGCGAATTGCGGCCGGCCACATGAGTCAGCCAGTGCCTCTCCAACCTGCCTTGCACCATAATGGCGTGCGCCTCCGCCGCTGCTGTGCGCGTGCGCACGCAGGCGCCTCTGTGGTGGCCCGCGCTCTCCACAGCGTGAAGATGCTGCCTCTCCTCCTCCGCCGCCGTCTGCCTCTCTCTCCACCATCACCCTCGCCTCGGTCTTTCAGCGAGCCCTATCCAGCGCATGTGTTTCGTTGGCCCAGTGGAAAGCTACTTCACCTGCGACTGTGAGCATCCGCACGTCGAAGTGGCAACCCTCGCGGGCCATGCCGACCGCTGCATCGCGACAACCTCTACCGCGGTGTTCGCGGAGGAGAACGCCGCGTGCACCTGACGGTACACCTCATCGTCGCGCGCGGTGAGGATGGAGTTCATCACGGCGACCTGCTCTGGCCACAACGGCGGTTCGGGCTGCGGCTACGATGTCAGCTGATGCGAAGACGATGGAGGATGTTACTCCCCCGCTTCTCGTCACAACGCTGGTTCGGGCTCTGGCCACCAACATCCTCCTTGTCCTTGCTGTCCGAGGATGGAGGGTTCTGCTCCCCGCTTCTCGGCGACACACGGCCTAGGTGAGGGTGGCCTCGGAGGTGTCTAGGCGGCGTGGCATGTTGTCGACGAAGGAAGAGTGGGGGTTGTGTTTGTCTATGGCGAGAGGGGAGAGCACGGCGAGAAGCGGCCGCACGGGAAACCTTGAGATTTATCCTTTGATTGGTGAGCTGGAGGAAATGCCAACCCGCTCAACATTTGTGGATTTGGACATGGAAATCTTCGAGACAATCCTTCTTAGGAGAGCAAGAGCACTATGCACTTATTCAAGAGGAGGTGATAGGCAACCAAAGGATGTAGGGAGGGAGCAGACCAGTACATCTTATATGCATATCTGCGCGAAAATGCACTTATCGAAGTTGAGACCATTTTCAGTGGCGGAGCAATCCAACACGGTCCTGCACCGGACAGCTTGGGGCTCCTCGCACCGAGGATGATTACAATAAGTCTTTTGGGGGATATCAGACTGGTAGGGAAGGTTTCATCAATAGGTATGAACTATGAAGTGTTACAAGACATGGACCATGAGAATGAATAAGTACGGCGAGAAGTGCCTGGCCCCTTTGATAATTCCCACTTACGGCCTTGTTTACTTATAGTGTATTTGGAGTGTATTTAGGGGATTGGAGGAGATTATCTCGGATTCTGGAAAATCCCCAGTAGTCCGTTTACTAATCTGGTTTTGGAAGTATAATCCCTAGATATCCCCACCAATCAACTCATTTTTGCCTAGATTAAATACTCTATATAATGCTAGTGTATTGTGAGGAAAGAGTATTTACGGAAATTTGGTGAAAGCAAGAATTTCATCAAATCCCCTCCCATCCTCGATCCCCTTTGGGATGAAAATACGCCACTAGTAAACAAGCCGATCCATCGCCTAGGTCTCACGCTACCATTTCAACATGAAGCCTCTTTTCCCGAGGATGCGGTCAGGTGCAACCAAGGTGGAGAACTCAAAACCATTCTACAAATACAGCAATAGGACGATGGTGAGGGCGTGGCGCTTGAGACTACTTTAGACGAGTTTGATAAAAAAAATCTTGGACTGCACCTTCCTTTGAGGAAATCCCATTTGGTCCAGGTGAAGAAAACACCGCAAAGTGATATCAATTTTTGGTTTTATTGTTTTGAAAGGTTTTACCCTTTTGTTCAAACACATAATTTAGGGTTTTGAAAAAGAGAGAAAGTAGACAAGGGTTAAACCAAATAATTGTGTAAAAGATAAGTTTCAGTTTCGTCCCACATGTCATGATCAGTAAGATCACTTTAGTTACTTTTTTCTTGAATTTTTGTAGGAGTATTTAACACAATTTTTTTAGGATTTGCTAATCAAGATTCACGAAGCAAACAAAAACCCGGGGAAGCAATACATAATTTCTTATTGGATCCAAAGTTTATTTTAATTAAATAATAATGATATTTATAATATACAACACTTGCATGACAACGTTGGACCTATCAGAGATAGATTTAGAGCGCCAAAGCTATCACATATGTATGCTCTTCCACATAAAACAAGGAAATTCTACCCGTGATTTAATCCGACCATGTGTGATGAGGATTTATATTTTAGTGCCAATTAGGATTCATAGTGTATCCCGCTAGTGACAAACACGTCACATATAACTGAAGCGACAATACGACTTTATGAGACACACATGGCACCAAACCTCACGTTTGATCCCTGCTGGGCTGGGATACAACCGTAAGTTAATAAAGTATATAAGTACTTAAATTAGAAAATGGCTCGTAAGTCGGGAACAACAAATGCAAATGATGCTAATCACTATTTACATTTCCAGATTAGAACACAATTAGAAAACATGGAAATCTTTTCTTTCCATAACAGAGACTAGGTGACCTGTCTCTTAGCTGATCCCGTCAGTTACACAAATAACTAGTTCCGAATAATTCAATGCTCTTACGGTCTTACCTTCTACTCCCACCGTTCTAATTTAATTGACTTGCTATGCACCACACGTGGATGTATCATAGCAAGTCAATTAAATTAGAACGGAGGGAGTAGGAGCTAAGTTGGAGCATGTTAAAAGTGCTATAAATATTTTTCATTTTATGCACATCTCAGTATTGTAAATATGTTATTACTAATTGCTAGTTGCATAATTATAAAGGATTTACAATGTTGTTATGTTAGCAATGCCACGTAGGATGATTGCTGAGTTGTAGGAGAGTGAAACGAGAAAAAAAATGTTTGTCTTCTCTTAGCTAAGAGATCTCACCACATATTTTGCGATATCTAGATGAGATAAGACCAAAAAAGGCCATTGTACATTATATTTATTTTTATATCTTGATTACTTGACGGGTTTAAAATAAGATTGTCTTATCAACCATTGTACATGACCTAATCTGCAAGGTCGACTATGCATATTTTTGTCAAAATTGCTTGTTCTATAAAATATCCATTCAGAACTTAGTGGTTAAGTTAATTAACAAAATTGACTTACTATTTTGACTGATCAAATGGACAATAAAATTATCATAATCACTAAAGTACAAATTCTGAAATCCACATGGGAGACACCATAACGGTGACTAGTAAACTGTCCCCTAAATGAATGATGTTAAAAGTAGAACTAATAAATCAAGTCACGGATGATGTGTTAATATGCAGTAATACAGATTATACACATCAACAAAGCACACAGCTCATAAACTTGCCAAAAAAAACGTTTAAGCGTGCAATAAAAATCATCCAATCTCAGTATGACTACTTATGACGCAGCGTTTTTATTATTCGAAAAAGAGCAAAATGCATGTCAGGTAAAGGGAGAATCCTCGCTCGAATGAACTGTGTCCCCCTTGGATGGACGATATGTTATGGGAACCACTCCGCATCCCATCCTTCGATCTCTCCAATGTCCATACTGCAAACCAAAACGAAAATTTGCCTCATTAGACAAAGTTTGCACCTTAATCTGGATTCACCGTACAATTGCCATTGCCTCGATTACTAGCTTACCGTGGCAAGGAGACGTCTTCTCCGTAGTACTCACTCAGATTCATCCCGAGGACGTCAGAGCCGCCGCTTCCCTTGGTGCCCTGATGGCCAATGGTATCGCCACCAAACCAGTCGAGCGTGTGCGCCGCCGTTGACGACGCGTCCTCTACGCCGGCGCTCACAGTCTTGGACGTCCCTTCGCCGCCGCCTTCGATACTCTCCAGGAGCTTGCTCCACCACGCCGACGTGACAAGGTTCACCGTGTCACTCCACTCCACGTCGTGCTGCTGCCCGATGGAGTAGATCGCTGCCATCTCCTGCTCATCAAGCACCCGGTGCAGCGATGTGTCGGCCACCAGGGAAGCGTCCTCCGCAGCGACGACGGCGGTGGACATGTCGTGGCTTGCCATCGTCACCGACGGCGAGGAGTAGACCGAGTAGGAGGAAGCAGGCGATGGTTGGTGATGGAGTAACGGATCAGGATCGAAAGAGGCACCATTGCTGTTCTTGGCATCGTCATCAGGAGCACCAGTAACAGCGTCGAAGCCCTGGAAGCTCAAGTTGAGCCCTAGTGGTTGAGTAGGGAGGGGAGCAAGTGATCAAAGGCATCAACCATGGGTGTTTGGTAAGGGAGGGGAGAGGAATAATAGCCGCTGCTGCTACTGGCTGTGAAATGTGCAAACGGGGAGTTGTAGAGGTAATCTGAGAAGGAAGCATAGCTCATGGGTGCACAAGCAGCTACCCTACTCGTTTGGCCTTGCTCCTGCACTGCCTGAGCCTCTTGCTGCTGTTGCAACTGCAGCAGCTGTTGCTGCTCTTTGGCTTGCCTCATGGATGCCCTGTGGACCTTGAGGGCTGAGACGATTTCCCTCCTTGCCTCTGCCATGTTGAGTAGCCTCTCCTGGTATGGCCTGCTTGTGTGCAGCCTCCTCCTCACCTGTTTCTTGTGTGGCTGCTGCTGTAGTGGTGGTGGTGTTGTTTGGGCGGCTTGTCGCTCTTCTTCCTGATGTGGTTGGCTATGTGCTTTGCTGCCCATGGTGCTGTTGTGATCTTTGGATCTCGCTGTAGAGGAGGAGCTAAGTTGCTTCACAAGGCTCCTAATGTAAGCCCCCGAGAGGTGTGGCTGTTCTTGTTTGGTGTTGTTCTTTGAAGAGGACGAAGTGGTACTAGGAACTAGCCTCTGGTTTCTCATCTCTCTCTCCTTTTCTCTTTCTAGCTAGTGGTCTTTCTTGCTAAGGGAACAGGAGGTGTATGGGAAGGTAGGGTTGTAAGGGGGAGGGTGATGGGGGTGATATAAATAGGGTGGTACTAGAAAAGCATACTAGTATATAGTTTGTTAGGATGCCATGCCATGTTATCCTTTTGGCAATGCATGTCATATGGTCATATGGTAGGTAGGTTGGCTGATAGTGTAGCTAGAACAGGCAGCACACAACGGTGAGTCATCTTTTTGGTACTTGAATAACATTGACTCTTGCTCGTGTCCGAAAGTCCCCACATCTCAGGGATAATAACATGGATTTCATGGTCAATGTTTTTGGGGAGAATGGAAATGTCTATTTCTAGACATGTGTCACTGACATATACTTAAGCTAGGCATGTGTCATATACTTAAGCTAGTATGAAAAAAATCATGCTCAACCTAACAAACATTGAAGACTGAGTTTCATGTTACTGCGACCTTTGATTAATAGAACAAAGACTCAGTTTCATGTTCCTACAATTCAAATTATTTTTCCGAACAAGGTCAGCCTAAACATAGGCATATATAGTTGTATTAAAGTTGATGCAATGCAACAAGGCAAATCATCAACAAGCAAAGTACATTACTTACAAAATGATGGCATAACCATCACAAGACATGACTAAAACATCTGTGATTAAGTCTCTGTTATACCGTTGCAATGCATTTAAGAAGGGAAAAGTCAGTCGTGTGGACATTACCAATTCTAGAGGGTAGGGTTTGTCGTGTGAATCGCCCGAGGACGACCGAGGGGCAAGGTTTTGGGTACCGGTTTGATTTTTTTTTCTCGGAGGGGGCCGGGATTTCCGGTAACCATGATATTACCAGCCGGTTACCGGACGAGAATCCCGGAAAGAATTTGAAATTCAAACTTAAAATGTCGAAAAAATCAAATAAAGATTTTGAGAGGACGAATTCAGCCCAAATTCAAACATCCCGAGATTTTTCGCCCGGTTAACTCATTTACCAGGGGGGGTCCGAGATTTCCGGTAACCGGCCGGTTACCGCGGTATTTCGATCGGTAACCAAAACCTTGCCGAGGGGTGGGTCTGCTTTTCTGTAAGATGCTTTGAGGATGGAGCAACTTAATAATAACTTGAGAAAAATACGTACCCAACAACTTGTTTTCTTTGCTTTCTAATGCAGATCTAGCTCTCAACAAAAAAGGGGATCTCAGTCAACACCAGAATATGTTCGTAGTAGCCAGAATGATTTGCACATGGACGCAATACATGCATATAGAGACGGGTCGTTTCAAATATGGCCAACTCCTTTTTGTTCTCCTACACATACAACTGACTCGATGACTCGATAAGCAGTCCCTGTGGTCTACAAATAGATGTGCATGATTCTGTTTCTTTCATGAACTGAATGATATTGACAGAGAACACGAGCATTGAATAGATATAGAGATCGATGGTATCATCAAGCCCTCAAGTGCAGTCCCTCCCATCCCTGATTGTGCCCTACTTGCTGATAGCATGATTGGCTATGTACGGACTCTCTCTCTCTCTCTCTCTCTCTCTCTACTGAATTTAATTAGTAGGAACTAGGAATAAATAGAACGAACCTAAAAGTAAAAGGCCGCAAAGAAGCTGCCCACGGTCGTCAAAAGATAGCAAAAGTTCATTAACTCGTTGCATGATCCAGAACCGAATGGAGGATGGCAACCAGGGCCACATACATTCGACTTCGGCTTGATGTATATCAGCTGTGCAACCGCAACCCATGCGATGATAATGTGATATGCATGCAACGTCCGAGGGTCTACGTACAAAGATGTTATTCGTCCTTGAATAAGAATCGGCCGACGATAGAGGTTGTTTCAGTCGTGGATCATTCAAAGCTTGTCAATCTCTAGCGCGTGTATGCAGATGATGTGTATACATGTATACACACATCTTTCCAAAATAAAATCTAGGATCCGTTTTAAAGCTAGGGCACTCTCAACAAGATGGCGCCATGCAAAAAAAAAAAAACAAGATGGCGCTGTCCCATTGCGTTGATCGTCCGATCGTCAATCACGGCATAACGGTATTCCATCATCGTCGATCAACTCTCGGTTGCTGATGGCATGAGTTATATTTGTGGGAATAAGTAATCTTACGGGTTCCGACCAAATTCTATGTGTAACCAAAGTGGCAAATTGATAAAGTCAAGACAAGTTAAGGAAAGTCCAAGTAACAAGTAATGGTAACCAAGTCAGAACAAGAAGAGAAACAAAAAAGAAGAAGTAAGACATGAAGGCGCTAGCAAAGAAACCCATTTGGTAAATAGACATGTGGGTTAGTTCACTTGGCCCATGCCTCACAACCCTCGCTAGTCCACCCTGAACTCATGGACAAAAGATTATGTTGCAACAATATAAAGGTTTCCACCCATAAGCCGAGGAAAAGGCTATTTCATCAGTGATTTTTAGACTTCAAAAAGGTGGACAAACATGACGAGATATTGTTACATGGATTCAATCATTCATTTCATACAACAGCGGCAAGGCACTAAATGTATATATATAGGGTGTTCTTAGTAAATAACGGGATTACATAATTCCATGATATGATGATTTTTCTAATGCTAACGCGAGAACCATGATTTTCACAGTCCTATGTATATGAATCTATTTTCACAGCAGATGCCGAAGAAACATCATATATGCTCCCATTCGATCTGAATGAGTAAATTGCAATTAAACAACACCACAATTGGGGCAAAGTTATGGACGGTTGAGGAAAAACCACCGCATTTGGGCATTTTGGTGGATTTTTTACAACTTTGCCCCAATTGTAGTCCCTCTTTGCAATTTACTCATCTGAATTCACTCCCATCCAATCCAAGTCAACAAAATGAGCTGGGAGGTTGATATGTTTGGTATCACTTGAATTCCCATACGCATCGTCCAAGCCTTGTACTTGATCGATCGCAAAGAACACCTGTCATGCATGCTTGGGAGCGTGATCATGCGCATGGTCATGCATATGCATGCGTGGATCGATCCATCAAGAGTCTTCTCCCTAGCTAGTCCTACATAGGCTGAAACTCTCTACGTGCATAAGTAGCCGACCTAGTATGACATGAATAACATTATTGCCACTTAAGAGAAGAGACAGAGATGTGCCAGAGAGCTGAGCAAATGGCACACCGCTACCTACACAACACAAGACGGCGATCGATCGACATGGATGCGACCGTGGTTCTCTCCCTTTGATCCCTTGTATTCAGAGAGAAAGCAATGTGATTGGTTGCAGGGACGGTGAGTTTATGTATAGCTAACAGCTAGACCTAGAATCGCAAAAGTCTACGCCGGAATCTAGATTAGGGCATATGGAAGAGGAGGGAGTAGGGTAGATACGTACGTACAGCATGATGTATATCTGAAAATATGCATTTACGACGTACACGCATGCATGCATGCTGAAGCCTGAAGAAGGTGTGCAATTAATTCTCGCCGCCGCCGATCACCGGCCGTCGTCGCAGTCACCTCCGGTGGCGTACGTGCCGGCCGGTCGCGCCAATAATATTCCTGGTGATCCAAGGGGGCACGCCTCCTAGCTCCCTCCGCGTCAATGGCGGGCGGAACGATGACCGGAGCCGTTGAGGAGAAATTGGGCACGCGCTCGATCGAGGAAGACACAGGGGAAGAAGCGGCATCAAGAAGAGGCGTCGAATGGAGGTGAAAGCGTCGGTAGCGTGTGTGCGACGTCCGGCGACATCAGGAAGAGGGCTTGGTTGGTTGCGACTTGAAAGAATGGTAGAACGGTGGGTTTACAAGTTAATAGCGTAAACCTACTACATTTCTAGCAAAATTTACCAATTGGTACTAGATCGATGTTGCAATCTCATTTACGTACCACATTTTTCTGAAATTTTTGTAGAAAACCTAGATCGTGCTTTGATGAGAAATTGACACCCGTTATGACACCCGGGCCCACCTATCGGGAGAATTAAAACTTAAACTGACAGCGGGTCCCACTTGTCAGTCCAACAAAAAAATAAAAAATATGAAATTGTTTTTATTGGGTGAGGTGGACATGGTACCCACGTGTCCATGTGGCAACGGGGACAGTAACCACCGGTTATCGCTCAACCATAACCATCCCCGTCTAACAAAAATCTTACCATCCCCATCCCCGTTAACTGTCACGGGGATAGCTGTTATACCATAACCGTCCCCCATCGGGTAGCAAATAACCAGCGGTTCCCCACGACATTGATTTAAAAAAATGGACAGCATATCCCCAGATCTAGCTAAATAAATAACTGTTCACAAAATATATCACAACAGCATAATATATCAAATTTGACAGCACAAAGGCACACGACCAAAAATAGAAGTGTTAAACACAAATACCAAACATACAGATCCAGACCACGATTAAGTTTGGTCATTACAAAACATAAATGGGAGTTCCCGAAGGCACACATGCCCCAAATACATGGTTCAAATGTTCAACAAAGGCACACAAGCCATAACATTCAGAATTCGAATGGAATGTAACATAAATGATAAATTTTGGACTTTGGGACTTGTAGAAGAGCCGAAGTGCAGGCTGCCACTCAACATTACAGCTTCAGGTTCTGCAAAGGATTGAAATTTAGATTGACAAATAATTCTACACAAGATAACAAACAGCCAACAATAACAAACAGATAGAAGGTAACCTCCATCCCCTCTTCAACGTCTTCAAGAACACTCTAGAAGCTAGCCTCCAGGGCTAATCAAGAAATGGCCTCACCGGTTTGGACTTGGAGTAGCAAGGCGGGCCTTGCGGCCGGTACCGGTGGAGCTGGCCGTTGGAGAAGCTAGAGCACGGCGTGGAGGCCGTTTGGTGGCACCTTGAGGACGACCGGGGGTGCTCACGCTGTCTGGATGGTGGAGGCGGTTGATGATGGAGGCGGCGGTGCGTTGAACTCCAGGGCTGACGGCGATGTCCGGTGCTGGTCCTGGGTCGACGGCGAGATCCGGCTCAAGAGGGTGCTCGGTGGTACACGACACCACGGCGAGGTCGAGGGACCCCGTCTCCACCGGAGAAGAAAACAAATCGTCGGAGGACATCGTCGTGGTTGCGGTGGGCATGCGGCGCGTGCTCCGGGATGGAGGCGTGGTCGTGTGGATGCGGTGACTACGGTGGATGTGGCGACTGCGGCTGGGAGCAGAGTGGAGGAAGTTGGCAGCGGGTCGGGAAGGAGGAGGGAGCGGCCGGAGCGGAGGATTTGGGAGTGGAGGAGGTCGAGCTCGAGCGCGAGTTGAGATTGGGAGTGGCGGCTAGGTTTCTACGAGGGAGGACTGAGGAGGGAATCATGGGATGCTAGGGTTTGCAAGTGGTATATGTACACTCTGCGTAATTGGCCCCACATGTCATATCGGGGATGGATATTATCGGGTATGGGGATCAGTCGACTATAACCGCCCCGGTATAACCGCTGGGTAGTGATTTGTCTCTGTTAAGAGCTCCACGGGGATTAAACGTGTACCATAACCGGCCCTAATAGGTGAATTATCCACCGGGGAACGGGGAATGGGGCCCCGTTGCCAAATGGACCCACGTGTCAGTCTTTAATTCTTTTGTCAGTCCCGTTGACCAGGATACAGAGGCCGCCTCGATCCGCTCTAGCTCGTCGGGTCGGTCGGGCTCGCGCTGGCGCCGGCACCGTCAAGCTCTGCGCGCCCGACCGTCGCCTTCGTCCAAATCATGGTGGCACCCCGAGCACCCCTCCAGCGCGGCGATGCCTTTGACGCCGCCCACGCCCGACGGAGGTGGCGTGGCCGCCGTGCGCCGTATCGCGTCGGGTGCAGATTACTCAGGTAACCCCGCACGTGACGAAAAGGAATAAGCTACCGGATGACAAGTACCTGACAGCAGGGGCAACGATGACAAGGACCGCGACCAGCATCACGTTCAACCAGCGACAAGGACCGTGGGTACGAGCCGGACATGAAGGCGATAGCTCGGGAAGGAGATGATCTACCACGCGGCCGCGATGCGCCCCGTGTCTAGCCTTGCCGGAGATCCGCCGCACACGTCGACCGAGCCGCCGCCGTCGTCGAAGCCACGGCGCCGCAAGAATGTGCGGATCTCGAGCGACCCGCTGACGGTGGCGGCGCAGCTACGGTGGGAGCGGGTGAGCGAGCGGCTGCGCGCTCTGCAGAAGCTGGTGCCAGGAAGGAGCAAGATGGACACAACCTCCATGCTCGACAAGGACGCCAGCTACCTCCGGTTCCTCAAGTCCAGCGGTTGGCGGCGGCCCGTCTGGAGGCCGGGATTTGGTCCGGTGAAGAGGCGCTCGCTGCTGACTCCGCACATGAAGCGACCACCTGGCTCAGCGACGCGCTCACAACAACCTCGACGCCGCCGTTCCTCGATCTGTGCTTGCTGGGGAGCTCCCACGGCCTCGACGCCGGTGAGCACTGTGATCGTATAGGATTGGTAAGGGAAAACGCACACCTCACGTAGGGGTGGCTTTGTATTATATATCAGGTAACGTACAGAGGTTACAGAGGTGTATTCGGTATACAAACTATACCGATACGTGTACAAATACAACAATACAATATACAGTTTATCACCTCCCTCAATCTCAACCGGTCGACAAAGGTTGAGATTGCGTACACAAGCTTGAAACAACTGTAGAGGTAGAGGTTTGGTGAATATATCAGCCAATTGATCCTTGGAGGAGATAAACCGTATCTGGAGCAATTTCTGAGCAACCCTCTCATGAACAAAATGAAAATCAACCTCAATGTGTGTCGTGGTATAATACACGGCAGTGCCATAGGGGATGGCTAAGAGTGGGTGAGGCCAAGTGACAAACGATGGCGCACGCTCGGGATTGAGCACGAGCACGGTGGACACCGAGACGTACTCAGGTTCGGGGCCCTCGTGAGGAGGTAACACCCCTACTTTCTGCACTGATCTGTATATGATGATCACAAGGTTTACAACGGTGCTCCTCGAGCTGTATGCGGTGCTCTCAGAGCTCTGGCGGACGATGAGTAAGGTGAGGCGAGTCGAATGAATACAACCCCTTCCATGGGATGCCTGGCCCTCCTTATATAGGACTGGGACCGGTTACAAGTTCGTGTGCCGGGTAGCTGGCTTGCCGAGAAGCGGGCGGGGCCCGAACCCACGGTCACCCGCAGTGTTACATACTGTGGGAGACGTCAGCCACGCCGGTCAGCGGTATGGCATGTCAACTCCACGTCTTGTCGGTATGGACGGCTGTCCACTGTAGACTGTGCACTGTGGGTGTCGTCACGTAGTTGACTCCAGGAAACCCGGCAGGTACTCCTACCCATGTCGCCCTGTCTTCTTGTCTCTGTCTTGTCGAAGAGGGATCCGTGGTGCCGGCTACGGGGCTTAGCGGGGACTCGACTCCGGGTCGCCGCCTTCAGTGCCTAACCGGCAGCTCGGTCCCGGCAGTTCGGCCACCCGGGGATTATTCCCCTGACAATGTGTTTTGTCCGTGCATGGAAAACGGGATTAGAGGAAAGAAAGGTTGCTCCAATGTTGTCACACCATAGAATAGGTGGATTACTCTGAAGAACACCGAGCTCACCAAGTAAGGCTTGTATCCATATAAGCTATGCAGTACCATTAGCAAGAGCCTTGTATTCAGCTTCGGTACTCGAACGGGAGACAATAGCTTGTTTGCGGGCACTCCACGCAACTAAGTTACCTCCAAAGAAAACAGCATGCCCCCCCGTTGAGCGACGATCATCAGCATTACTAGCCCAATCGGCACCAGAGAAGGCAGATAATATATTAGGTGATGTAGTAGGTCGCCGCAACAGCAAACCATGAGACAATGTGCCTTTAACATACCGAAGAATACGCTTGACAACCGACCAATGTGTACACGTAGGAGCATGGAGATATTGACACACCTTGTTAACAGCAAATGACAAGTCAGGTCGGGTCATAGTAAGGTACTGAAGACAACCAACAACACTACGATATCTAGTAGATTTCTCAGCGGAAAGGAGAGTGCCATCAGTAGCTGTCAACTTATCTGAAGATGACATAGGTGTAGGAGCAGGTGCACACTGAAGCAAACCAGCTCGACGTAATAACTCAGCGGCATACTTCCGCTGACTAAGAAGTATAGAACCAGAAGACTGCTGAACCTCGATACCCAAGAATTAATTCAAGGTTCCAAGATCCTTGAGAGCGAAAGCATCACGAAGTTGATGAATAAGACGATCAACTGCGCTAGTAGAGGAACTCACCACAATGATATCATCAACATAGACCAATAAATAAAGAGTCACCTCAGGTCGACGGAGTATGAAATGTGACATATCCGCAGTAGATGGACCGAAGCCAAGACCAACAAGAACAGTACAGAGACGTGCATGCCATGCTCAAGGGGCCTGTTTCAGACCATATAACGCCTTGTCAAGACGACACAAATAACCTGGCTGACTAGAATCCTCAAAACCAGGAGGTTGACACATGAACACTTCTTCCTCAAGAACCCCATGCAGCAAAGCATTCTGAATGTCAAGTTGACGGAGATGCCAACCATGAGTAACAACCATGGACAGCAACAGGCGAATAGTAGTGGGTTTGACAACCGGACTGAAGGTATCCTCATAATCCAGGCCAAAACGCTGCTTGAATCCTTTAGCGACAAGACGAGCTTTATATCTTTCAATAGAACCATCAGACTTCTGTTTGATTTTAAACACCCACTTGGAATCAATTATGTTGACTCCTGGAACGGGAGGAACAAGACGCCATGTCTTGTTATTCTGGAGAGCAGAAAACTCAGTTTCCATTGCATCACGCCAATGTGGACTGGACATGGCCTCACGGTAATTACGAGGCTCAGTCCGAAGGAGATCAACTGATGAGCAAGACGAGCAGCTGACCAGGCAATAGTACCATCTTTTCTGTCAAGTGGTTTTCGAATTCCATGCAGAAGACGCGTCATTACGCGAGATATAACAGGAGGCGCTGGTGCTGGTTCCGGCGAAGGAGGCCCAGCCGGCGTAATAGGTATTGGGTTGCGTGCACGGAAATTTAAAATTTTCGTCCAACATGCTACGCAACGCTCCAAGATCTACTATGAAGATACATGCGAATACGAAGATCCAAAGATCTAGATTGAATACGTTACCAACACCGAATTTGCGGAAGAAGCGTCGATGACATAGTTGATGTAGCATGTCGCCGACTTTCTCAACCAAGCCTGGTAGAGAGATTCCGGCGCCTTCTCCTCCTCGCCTTGTCACCTTGATCCAGCAGAGTGATGGTCAACCGTCGGGATCCGACAGATCACCCCTCCGAGAGCTTGCACGCGTACGCCGGGAAAGGTTCAGCAGGGCTTTGCCGTCCAAGCTTGAAGCACTACTGGTGTATATGAAGGTGCAGATCTCAACACATGAGGAGAGAGAGAGAGAGAGAGAGAGAGATTAGATCTAGTCTAATCGGATAGGTTGCCTCTAATTAGAGGTTCCTCTAATCCAACTAGAAGAGATCTCAACTTGAGAGTCTATTGTGTGTTCTCCAAATAGGAGGGGGTGGGGGTTTATATAGATGGCCCAAGGGTGGAGGGACTTGGGAAGGGGAAAGCTTTCTCCTAGTCCAAGTCAACTTGGGCAAGGGGAAAGTCCCCAAGCCCAATTCGGTTTGGGAAGGAGGAGTTGGAGTGGGACTCCAACTCCCCTCCCCACCGCCTCAACCGCCGCCGCCGTCGGGTGGGGCCCGCCCTAGGCCGCACCGACCTAGGGGTGGGGCCCACCTAGGCCGGCCGCCTTTGGCTGCCACTGCCGTTGCCTCCCCCATGGGCCGCATGGCCCATTAGGGTTTTGGCTGGGCGGAGCCTCCCCCATGGCGCCTTGGCCCACCACCACCATATGGTGGTGCGGCTACCTTGGTGTGCCCCTAGGGCCCATCTTGGTAGCCCCATAGTGGGCTCCAATTTTTATTTATATTTTTCCATTTATTAATTAATCAATTAATTAATCAATTAATTAATTCTTTTGTCTAATTAATTCCAAATAATCAATTTTCTTTTACAGAAAATTCTCGAATTAATTACTTATCATATAAAACACTTTTACATGATCCGGGAGACCCAGTGTCCGCTGACAAAATTCCCTGGATAAATATTTCCATCCTTTATAAACCCTCGGAATAAATCCGACCGTGATAACAACTTCTATCAAAATAATCTCTCTGATAAAACCATATCTATCACGCAGACACTATTCCGGTGATACTCTCTCCATGTTCCAGACCAACCAATATACACAACTAACCAATCCTAGTTTAAGCGTGTCCACCCTACAGGTTCGATAACGTGTAGCTATAATTGGATATCCTCATCCAATCACAGGCCAGGGTCAGGTCCGCGGACAACCTGAATAACTGCTACCATTATGCGAAGACACTCTGTTGAACCTGTTGGCTATTTAATATATCATTTCCATTACTCGTGATACCATAACTTCGCCCGAGATATAGATCCGAGGATGATACCATAAATCACTCATTGATTCATTACATCTTTGTCTATCTCGTTAACCGGCAAGTTCCCTTTACTCGTTTTCGCATTATGATATCCCACATGGTGTAACTTCACCATGCGTTGTCTGCAGAACATACTGGATACCTTGTAATACCGAGAGGGCCCAGGGCGTATCTCTCTAATCACCGAGGAGTATTTTCCCATCTCAGAACATTAGGATATACACACACCTTGAAATCATCCAGTGACTGCCGTTTTGCCACTCAGTTACGGCCATGGCGTTGGCAGTACTAAAGTAACTCTTCCAGTATGCATAACCCTAATAACCTCATGGTTGTAGGACATGTTATATAATAACCTTACCGTGATAAAGCTAAGGACAAAAAGACAATTTAACGGAATCTCTTAGCATATCAAAACTTGGGTCTACCCGGCCATATTATTATCCAATAATATGCCACTCATTGATGCTGACATAAACGATGTCCATGACTAGGAAAGCAGTGTCATCTAGCAATCAACAAATTAGTCCGTTAAAGAACTAGGGTATATTTTACGTGTTCATATTCTCTACACGTGCGAGTGAGCTTTCCTCTAAATCACATATTCAAAAACCACCGCAGTTATAGCATAGAGAATACTAATCATATTTAATGAATCTGATGTATAAATACATTGCCTTTTGGGCATACATCCAACAATTTCCCACTTGCACAACTGGCAATGTCTAGTTTGCATAAGTTTAACATCTTGATTGATGTTTGGTGTTTCTCATGCTCACTCTTGTGTGGTAGACTTATTGTCCTTTTAGTCCCTTCTGGGGCTATGTGAACTTTATTCTTTTATGCACAAAGAATATCATCCTTCATGCACAACCTTAGTTGATCATACGATCACTTGTAGCATCTGGTCATACAAGGTGAAACCTTGGTACTTTATCTAAGAACACAATTTCATTGTTTTCACAATTAGTTGTTTCTTTTGTAAAGAACCACACCTAGTTCACTTAATGAACGGACAACCTTTCCTTTGGAAGTTATTACGCTCCCACTGTCTTTGCTACTTGTTGTAGTTTTCGTAATATAGCCTTATGTTTTTCATAAACATCCCCTCATAATGCGATGTACAAAATTTAGAAAATTCTGTCATCTAACCTTGACTTATCCTTTATACTTATCTCACAAGATTTTCCAATGTAACTCTTACATCAGGAGCATTTCTCTCTTTTGAAGTAACTTCTTCAAAATACACCTAACCTTGACTCATCTTAATTGGAGTCAATTGAACTTTCATCAAATTCAACTTGTCAACAATCAAGTTTGACTATTTTTGTTTTGATCTTAAAATTTCACATCTTAAGAAATTCCTTTATGATCAAGATTTCAAATAAATTGATCATGCTCACCACCGTACGAAACAGTCATGGTTCCTGCACATGAATTTCTCCAACCTTACGAGAATTTTAATTCTCTCATGTTCTTGAATAATATTCAAAACACTTTAGTGAAATTTCCGCAACATTATATCTCACCAATATATTGAAACTTCCTTATACGGTGTGATTATGATGTTCCAAATATGTATGTCATTAATTACTTATAATAACATATCATACTGCATCAATACAAAACAATCGAATATCATATCATTCAAAACCGAATAATATAATTATGCTACACTGATTCTCATTTAAGATCATTAATTTATTTGTCCTAGACAAATATCTCCTTTTATGATTTAGATTTATATTCAATCAACAAAAACCCTCGAGCTGTACAAAGTACACATCCTCGATCCATCTTTCCTTTGAAAGGAATATGTTTTCTCAATTTCTTATATAAACTAATTATCATAAAATACCTTTTGATCACAAAAAAAACTTTGTGATCATCCTTTCGTCTAACAAAAAGATCCTTATTAAGTTTTTCATAACTTAACAACAATGATATTAATATATGACATCTAAGTCAAAATCTATTGGGATCTTATTCTGGCACATTCCTTTCTTTACTTTGTCTTAGCATATTAAGTTTCCTAGAAACTTGTATGCCACCTAATCTGGTTAAGTGAATGTTTCTTGACAAGACGTCATGTTTAAATTGCCATGACTCTCGGTATTAGTCTAAAAGACTTTGTCAATTGGAATAGCTTCCGCTTGCTCAACATCTGATAACTATTTCCGAAGATTCCATAATCTCTTCAAGATTCACCATCCTCCCACTGAATTCTTTAGAGGAATAAAATACCTCAAGAATCACATTTATCTTAGTGGCAAAACATTGTCACTTATGTGGTGTTTAAAGAGGATTTCCAATTAACTTATTGGAACAACCTACAAAATAATTTTATTTATCTTCCTCCTTTAGGACCAAGTTCTAATCTTTCATAAAACTTAGGACCCAAATTCTTTGTGTCTCTTCATGTTTATCTTTCAAAACTATGACACAAACAACAAGATAAATATTATTACTAAGTCCTTTTATTATCTTAGAACTGAACTTCATTTCAGAAATTCTAGGTACCCAAGACTATCACGTCCCTTTATGTTTTTCTTTCAAAACGATGACATGAAAGTCAAAGACTAACTTTTGTGCTAAAACTAGACAAGCAATAAATACTCTAAATTGGATTTCTTGGAATATGATTCTGCAAACGAAATATCTTAGCAATTATTCAATCAAAACTTTGATTAAATACATGAACCAAAATTGACTTTCTATTCATCATATTACTAAGACAATATTTCTAAAATACTATTGTGCAGGTTCAAGTTCTCAATAAAATTATTGACTATCTTTCAACTCAATCTTCATTGACTTCACTATGTGCCTGAACACTTAATGAATTTATGACTCCTAGGAATCATGTAGTTCATCAAGCCTTTCACTTGTTTCACATAACAATATCTCAAATTTCCTTCCATCATGCATATGATGCATTTGAGATGATAGTGCCACACGAAGGTGGTGTCAACATAATCACAACAATATTTCAGAACAAATGATATTTCCATAACTCAAAAGATTTATAACTTGATCATCCACGAAGGGATTGATCCAAAATATTCTTTGATAAACGGGATATTAAATCCCACAAATTCACAAGAGTATTTCCATCGCCAAGAATGCGACCTTATTACAAAATTTGGGCCGAAACCCACAAATCTTTCGAATTAAAACTAAAGAGTAAATTGAAGATGCCTTCATCTTGTGGACGAAACTCCATTCGCCGAGCTTGGCGCACGTCCTCATCTTTTACTCTTCCGTGACCTTACTTCCCGCATCTCCTATATCAAGTGCATACAATAATTAGCAATTGATACTCCAGAGTTACTAGTAAGATTGACAAATATCATTTCAAGTATAACTCTTATACCTTTCTTGCCTTTAGAAGACTTCTTCTTCTGTAGCAGGAATTTCTTGCAGTTCCACTTCCAGTGTCCCTTTTTCTTGCAGAAGAAACACTCGGATTCCTCCTGAGCCGAGACCACAACCTTCTCTAATGCCTTAGCATTTTTAGACTTCTTCATTCTCTTCTTCTTGAACTGTGCGGTTTGGGTAACCATCATAACTTGATTGTTTTCCCTCTTCACACTCGGTTCAGCAGTTTTTAGCATTGCAAGGAGCTCATTTGGTGTCTTCTCCAACCCATTCATGTTGTAATTCATGATGAAACCGCTGTAAGACGGTGGGAGGAATGCCAACACCAAATCTATACTTAGCTCGGCTGGAATAGGAAATCCCAGAGCCTCGAGCCTAGTACCATAACCAAACATCTTGATTACATGCTCGCTCACAGAGCCTCCTTCTGCCATGTGACATGACCACAATGCCTTTGTTATCTCATAACGCTCAGTCTTAGCCTGAGTCTTGTACATGGCCTTGAGTGCGACAATCATGTCGTATGCATCAGTTTGGTCAAACTTCTTCTGCAACTCAGGGTCCATACATGTCAACATGAGACACTGAACAGAAATCGCAATACCACTCTTCAAGTTGTACCCATCTCTTTCAGCTTCCGACGCATCGCCGTTTGGCTCCTCGGGAAGAGGGACATCGAGAACGTACTCGCTCTTCGCGTTCCTAAGAACAATCCTTAGGGCGCGAACCCAATCAGCATAGTTGCTCCCATTCGCAGTCAGGGCCTTCTTCTCAATCAGTGGTCCAAGGTTAAACGTGGGTGCTATCTTAGCCATTGATCTACAACAATTAAGTTCACTTAGACATGTTCATAATTATTATCTAGCACTTGCTGAATTTAAAACTAAATGAAAAGTGCTCCCACTAAAATTGATATTCCTCGGGATCAAATTAGTGTATACGAAATCCACGCTCAACATACAATCAAGAGATGGATACATGCTATTGAACGTAGTTTACAACGGGTAGGTCAACAGACCAATCACTTCCTACCCTGACTTTCGTTTCATCTTTCGATGTGTGTGCTCCGAGCTCATAACTAGTTATGCTCGAACGTCAAGACAACCAACCGCTTTTGCTGCAGGTACGGTACACTGCATGCCTCCCGAACCCTTGGCACACATGACTCATGGATACATGGCGCCCGATGACAAGCATCCGGTTTGACGCTGCTACGTGTTGGAAAAGCACGAACTCCTTCATATTTTTAATTTTAGCTCAAGTAATTAAACTCTGCAGCTACCGAGGAATCTCCCTAATAATCACACTACTGCGCAATCAAGGGAAGAGCAAGAAAACAGATATAAAACATGCACAAGTAAATAACACTTCGTGATGTAGTATAGTCTTCTTCCTCCTTCTTCCGGTGGCGCCTCCACCGATATGGCCATGTCGAGGTTCACGACATTTGCATGCCTTCTCCTATCTTCCACTATCACTATAGCTTGACAAACAAGAACGAGTGGCACGCCGGCCATCAAAACAAAAGGTTAGTCAACAAAATATAATTTCGAGACTATACCACATCACATGTCCTGCAAAACAGAGTTAGACGCTTCTAAAGTTTGTGTTTTGCAATTTCAGCATGGCTGTAGGATTCCCAAAACCCGGAAAAACTACGGTCCTCACCAAGCATGATTATTCATGTTGCTAGATTGACATTGCGGGGTGATGGATATCCCAACATTACGAAAACGTTGCGGGTCCCCATCTAAACGATCACATGTGCGCGTGACCCCGTGTGGACCTAGTCTACATGCCCTTTCCACCATCGAGTCAACGAGACCAACTATAGAAAGACCCGGAGCTACTGAAGCATTTCGTTGACGCCAACGGGCATACTAGGAGCATCCAGAAGGTCCGCGGATTGCCAGAAGTCCTTAAAATCAAACTATGCCGTCGGAAACAATTCTCAATAGTTTATTGGGAAGCAACCATAAATAAACTGAATGTTAGAAGAAACAACTTCAATAACATACTTGCACAAACTTATGCAATGCCAGCACACTATGTGCTCTAGATCAAATCATGTATCTATGCATAGAAAGTTCTGATACAACTATTGGGTTGCGTGCACGGAAATTTAAAATTTCCGTCCAACATACTACGCAACGCTCCAAGATCTACTATGAAGATACATGCGAATACAAAGATCCAAATATCTAGATTGAATACGTTACCAACACCGAAGTTGCGCAAGAAGCGTTGATGACGTATTTGATGTAGCATGTCGCCGACTTTCTCAACCAAGCCTGGTAAAGAGATTCCGGCGCCTTCTCCTCCTCGCCTTGTCACCTTGATCTAGCAGAGTGAGGGTCAACCGTCGGGATCCGATAGATCACCCCTCCGAGAGCTTGCACGCGTACGCCGGGAAAGGTTCAGCAGGGCTTCGCCGTCCAAGCTTGAAGCACTACTGGTGTATATGAAGGTGGAGATCTCAACACATGAAAAGGAGAAAGAGAGATTAGATCTAGACTAATCGGATAGGTTGCCTCTAATTAGAGGTTCCTCTAATCCAACTAGAAGAGATCTCAACTTGAGAGTCTATTGTGTGTTCTCCAAATAGGAGGGGTGGGGGTTTATATAGATGGCCCAAGGGGTGGAGGGACTTGGGGAAGGGGAAAGCTTTCTCCTAGTCCAAGTCAACTTGGGCAAGGGGAATTTGGGAAGGAGTAGTTGGAGTGGGACTCCAACTCCCCTCCCCCACCGCCTCAACCGCCACCGCCGTCGGGTGGGGCCTGCCCTAGGCCGCACTAACCTAGGGGTGGGGCCCACCTAGGCCGGCCGCCTTTGGCTGCCGCCGCCGTTGCCTCCCCATGGGCCGCATGGCCCATTAGGGTTTCGGCGGCGGGAGCCTTCCCCCATGGCGCCTTGGCCCACGACCACCATATGGTGGTGCGGCTACCTTGGTGGGCCCCTAGGGCCCATCTTGGTAGCCTCATAGTGGGCTCCAATTTTTATTTATGTTTTTCCAATTATTAATTAATTAATTAATTCTTTTGTCTAATTAATTCCAAATAAACATTTTCATTTTACAGAAATTTCCCAGAATTAATTACTTATCATATAAAACACTTTTACATGATCTGGGACACCCAGTGCCCGCTGACAAAATTCCCTGGATAAATATTTCCATCCTTTATAAATCCTTGGAATAAATCTGACCGTGATAGCAACTTCTATCACAATATGATATCTATGATAAAACCATATCTATCACGCAGACACTATTCCAGTGATACTCTCTCCATGTTCCATACCAACCAATATACACAACTAACCAATCCTAGTTTAAGCGTGTCCACCCTACAGGTTCGATAACGTGTAGCTATAATTGGATATCCTCATCCAATCACCGGCCAGGGTCAGGTCCGTGGACAACCTGAATAACTGCTACCGTTATGCGAAGACACTCTGTTGAGCCTGTTGGCTATTTAATACATCATTCCCATTACTCGCGATACCTTAACTTCGCCCGAGATATAGATCCGTGGATGATACCATGAATCACTCATTGATTCATTACGTCTTTGTCTATCTCGTTAGCCGGCAAGTTCCCTTTACTCGTTTCTGCATTATGATATCCCACACGGCGTAACTTCACCATGTATTGTCTGCAGAACATATTGGATACATTACAATACCGAGAGGGCCCAGGGCATATCTCTCTAATCACCGAGGAGTAATTTTCCATCTCAGAACATTAGGATATACACACACCTTGAAATCACCCAGTGACTGTCGTTTTGCCACCCAGTTACAGCCATGGCATTGACAGTACCAAAGTAACTCTTCCAGTATGCATAACCCTAATAACCTCATGGTTGTAGGACATGTTATATAATAACCTTACTGCACTAAAGCTAAGGACAAAAAGACAATTTAACGGAATCTCTTAGCATATCAAAACTTGGGTCTACCTGGTCATATTATTATCCAATAATATGCCACTCATTGATGCTGACATAAACAATGTCCATGACTAGGAAAGCGGTGTCATCTAGCAATCAACAAATTAGTCCGTTAAAGAACTAGGGTATATTTTACGTGTTCATATTCTTTACACGTGCGAGTGAGCTTTTCTCTAAATCACATATTTAGAAACCACCGTAGATATAGCATAGAGAATATTAATCATAATTAATGAATCAGATGTATAAATACATTGCCTTTTGGGCATACATCCAACAATAGGCCCATCTGGCGAAGCAGACAGATGCGGCCCAGTCGTGGAAGAGGTCGAGCCGGGCGACGCAGAGTTGAGGTCGCGCGCGGACGACGAAGACAGACTGCCGCGCACGGGCGTACTTGGGCCGTCGGACGATCGTGGGCCGGCGCGCGCAGGAGTAGAGAGCGCAGGCGAGGCCCTTTCTGCATGGTTGTCTGACTCGCCATGCACATGATTTGTAGGAACATGTAGACATTTATATCCTTTGTGAAGAGAGCTGTAGCCAAGGAAGACACATTTTCTAGATCGAAATTCAAGCTTTCGCTTGTTGTAGGGGCGAAGATGAGGCCAGCATGCACCCCCAAAAACTTTGAAGAAAGTATAATCGGGTATTTCACCTAAGAGACGCTCAAGAGGAGTTTGCATAGATATCACACGACTAGGGAGCCTATTAATGAGAAAACAGGCAGTCGAGAACGCATCGCTCGAATACCGAAAAGGGATAGAAGCATGCGCTAAGAGAGTAAGACCCGTCTCGACAATATGACGGTGTTTATGTTCAGCAGTACCATTTTGTTGATGTGTGGGGACAAGACACACGATGAGAAATACCAATATCAGAAAAGAATTTATTTAACCTGTGATACTCGCCACCCCAATCAGTTTGAACATGAAGTATTTTCTATTTAGGAGATGTTCAACATGTTGTTGGAATTGAAGAAAAAATTGAAACACATCAGATTTATGCTTAAGGAGATAAAGCCATGTAAAACGACTATAAGCATCGACAAAACTAACATAAAACTGATGTCCACTGACAGAAGTTTGGGCAGGACCCCATACATTCGAATAAATAATCTCAAGCGGTGCGGTAGTAACTCGAGTAGACAAAGAGAAAGGCAACTGATGACTCCTGCCCTGTTGACAGGCATCACGAATTTCACTAATTTTATTGGACACTGATGGAAGTTCATGACGATGTAAAACATGCTGAACAATCTGGGTAGCTGGATGACCTAAGCGTGAATGCCACCTTTCACGCGACACCTTGATACTGCTGAAGACTTGCTTGACGGTGGAAACATCAAGATTATAGAGACCGCCACGACATCCCCCTCTAAGAAGAACCTCTCTCGTATCCCGGTCCTTAACAAAAAAATACGAGGGGTGAAATTCAAAGAACACATTATTATCTAAAGTGAATTTTTTAACGGATAAAATATTACGTGCGACAGAAGGAACATGAAGGATATTTTTCAAGTGTAATGAACGTGAGGAAGTGGGAATAGTGGAATGACCAATATGAGTAATGCGCATACCTCAACCATTGGCGGTGTGAACACGGTCATTGCCGTTGTATTGCTCCTTGGTAGAGAGCTTGTTTAGCTCATTGGTAAGATGATCCGTAGCTCCGGTGTCGGCGTACCAAGAAGGATCGACGGGTAGGATGAAGTAGCCCCTGTGATCCATGTGTAGCAGAAAAAGCAGCCAACTGACGATCCATGTATCGCCCATCATTGCCGGCACCAAGGAAGTTGCGATCATAGCGCTTGAAGCAACATGATGCAACATGTCCAACCTTCTCACAAATCTGGCATATAGGGCGATTACCAGTAGGAGGAGCATTGGAAGGAGGATGACGCCCATCACCGCGATTATCAGTACGGTTATCGGAGGAGTAGGGCGTTTTGCTGGGAGGTTTTTGCTCTGGCTGCTGATCCGAGCGGTAGCTGTGCTGGTACGCCGGCTGATATCCCAGCGCCGGCTTGTTGCCACTGTTGCCACCCGACCTCGAGTTGTAGTGGGCAGAGTGATGCTTGTCTGCACCAATTTTAGCGCGTCATGCCTCCACGCGCTGCTCGGTACTAAGAAGCTGAGCATAGATGTCTTGAACAGACATAGGATCTGTAGCAGCCCGAGCGCCAACAAGAGCCACAAGGGCGTCATAATCTCCATCAAGTCCGGCCATCAGGTATGCCGAAAACTCAGTCGGTCGAAGAGGCTCGCCAATGGACATGAGGATGTCCGACAGAGACTTCACCTCATTGAAGTAGGTAGTGATGCTCTTGTCAAGTTTCTGGACTTTAGAGAGAGCATCGCGAAGCTGCATCATGCGGGCCATCGATTGTGACGAGCAACTTGCTGCCAGGATCTCCCATGCGTCCTTGGATTTGGTGACGAGCATGACCATGCCGAGCACGTTCTCGGAGAGAGAGAGCACACGTTGGCGGTGAGGATCGCTTGATCCTGTTGGTGCCACGCCGAGTATTGCGGGTTGGCAAGGAGTGGGGGAGCACCGCCTTCAGATGTCACCGCGGATTGGGAATCATGGCGGGAGGACATGGAAGAGTCCCATGAGATTACTCCTAAGAATCGGAAGAATCTGAGCCCGCCAGTAAAGGTAGTTGTTGGGGGTGAGCCGGATGGTAATTTTGTTGGTGATATCGATCGGCGATGGAGGGATCACCGATGCGGCTGTCGCGGAAGCTCCTGCCATCATCGAACCAGCGGAGGAGGTCGAGAGGGCAGCGGAGGTAGCAGAGCTGAAGGAGTTGCTCGTGCACGACGGAGACGTAGCCATGGAATCGATCGGAGATCGGAGGCGATTAGAGGAAGCGGAGGCGGAAACGATCTAGGGTTGGAGCCGTCGGCTCTGATACCATGTGATCGTACAGGATTGGTAAGGGAAAACGCACACCTCACATAGGGGTGGCTTTGTATTATATATCAGGTAACGTACAGAGGTTATAGAGGTGTATTGGGTATACAAACTATACCGATACGTGTACAAATACAACAATACAATATACAGTTTATCAAGCACGGCGAGCTGCTGGCCTGCTACCGAGCCTCGCGCGCAGGCGAGCGAGTGGGGCGAGCCCACGCCCGACGTGCCCACGATGTGCCCTCCGCCCGCACGACGTGCCCTGCGCGCCACGGCTTGCAAGCCGCGGGTTGGGTTGACTTTTTTTAGATATTTAGATATTTTTGTTTTTTATTAGGCTGACAAGTGGGGCCCACAGTCCACCTCACAAAACAATTTCTTTTCTCAGATTTTTATTTATTTTGATATTTTGATTATTTATTGGACTGACAGGTGGGCCCGGCATGTCAGAAGGGTTGTCAATTTCTCATCAAAGCGTGATTTGGGTTTTGTGCGAATAATTCGAAAAAATGTGGTACGTAAATGAGATTGAAACATCGACCGGTACCAATCGGTAAATTTTGCTAGAAATGTAGTAGGTTTACGCTATTAACTCACAGTTCGGTAAGCAAAAAATTAACCAAATCATGCATTTATTTTGCTGCCACACGCGGCGATGAATTAATTTTCTTGCAGCGATGGACGTAACATCCTATGTTAGCTAGCTACAGACGAAGCATCTCTGCACATCCTAGCTAGCCACGGTTCCTACATCATGTTGATAGTAGCTAGCTAGGCTCTCTCGTGCGTACGTATTGTACTCACGTAGGTTTGTTACCTCAGGCGGAAGATTCCAAACTGAATTAAACGGAGTCAGTTTCAGCATTGCTAGCTGGTTTGGAACCTCAAAGCAGCTACTTCAATCGTTGCAAACATATGTTTTACCCAAGTGCAAAGGGGGCTTCCCCAAACAGTGAAACAGACGGATGGAAAGTTACCCCCTCCACCAGCCGTTGTCTCCATTTGTACACCCCTAATTATCCCTGCAACGTGGGACCCACTCTTCAATGGGTTACATTTAAAAAAAATCCTCTGGCCTTTTCCCCTTCTCTCCCCCCCAGGGTTTAAGGACACCGTGTGGCGTGTTCCTGAATCATGCCTACCACACCTTGCTTGCCTGCCGCAGGTTGTGAGGCCGAGGGTTGGATGCGGCCACCGCCACGTCGTCGTCGAAGCATAGCTCAGGCGGGCGTACAGCGGCTCAGTGTGGGCGATTGCGGTAGTACGTGTCTGGCGGCGGTCCGGGCACAATGTGATGAAGCTGATGGGGCTCCGAAGGTGCTCTGTTGTCCCTAGCAAGGCTTGACACGGTTGAATCGAGGCGGAGCGAAACAAATCTCTAAAATTCAGCCACCCCTTCACGACTCGGGTGGGGCACCAGTGGCAGAGTTTGTGAACCTGGTACTGAAGCGGGGGGACTTGGCGTGACAACCAAACAGTTATCATATCCAACCCAGCCAGGTTGTCCTTCTTCAGGACTAAGTTCTTGGCTGTAAGCGTTGGTGCTCATCTCAGTTCCAGTTAAAGAACTTATAACCACCAACTCGGACAGAGGAATGTTGAAGCAATTATTTGTCTTTTTTTATTTTAATTTGGATATGAAACCTTGTTGGACCATACACACATACCATCAACTCACTCTTTTTTCCCCCAATGAAATCAAGAATGAAGAAATTGTTAAGGCGGATGTCACAACACATCATGGTTGAGTTTTAGTAGTGCTTCTTAAGTACGGGCGATGAAGCTCCAAGTTGAAAACCATTGGTTCGACCTTTTGTCGGTCATACCTGACAATGGCGGTGTTTCGACACCGCTAACTTGTTGAATGCATTGCACGTATTTTTTCCAGTCCTACTCAGAGGGTGAAAACTCATGTAGAGTGTGTGACTGGATACGGTGATCTGACATTATCTTACTGAAGGCGACCTTCTCGAGACTCGTTTGTTGTGGTTGATGTCGATGTCCAACGGGTGTCTTAGATCTTGGTTTTTCTTTTTCCCTTCTATAGTAGTTGTGTGCATACTGTATGCCTCGAGTTACTCGTGGTATTGATCAGTTGTTGCAGAGTTCGGGTGAACTTGATATTTCTTGATATGGAGCAATATATTTACCTTTTGTAAATAAAAAAAAAGTGCAGCTATAGATAGTGCTCCACACGACCAGACCGGACATACAAAAACTGATGCACAGTGCACAGCCCATACAAGACAACCCCGTCTATGGCGTTATCTATCCTTCCTACTATATATAAAAGTTGGTGGGATTCAGCTTCAGTTACACCCTCCACGTCACCCGCAAAACAGCGGCCGTCCGATCGCGGCAATCAACGGTCCGGATCACTTCAAGAATCGTGCGTGCTACAGTATTAATGTAGCACGGGGATTTCTACCAATCAGAGCTCGCGCACGATTTTTGGCTCAGCCAATTTTACAAAAACGAACCCGAAACTTCTCGAAACAAACCCGCAGTCCACGTTTTATCGCTGCGAGGGACCTATGCGCAAATTCACGAAAATGCAATGATTTTTTTGCAAAAACATCCTCAGACTCCCCCTTCTCCTTTCTCTCTCGCGCGCGGCGCGGTGGTTGTCGGCGCCGCCGACGCGCCGTGCCGTCGCTCCGCTTCTTCTCCTTCAGAACGACGCCCACGGAGACCTCCGCCGTCGCGCCCTCTTCATCCTCGCCAAGGAACGAGCGGCGGGACGGCCGGAATCGCTCGGAATCACCGCCGCACTGCCACGGCTCAAATCGACGTCCGCCGCCGCGGAATTGGTCACCGCCGGCGATTCCGGCAACCAAATGGCTTGCCGCGCCGCTCGTTCGACTCGCCTCAACGCTGGCTCTCAGATCCGCCCGATTCCGGCCTCCTGCACGTTCGCCGCTGCCCGGGCGCGAGCTCGGCATCTCCGACGAGCTTCGGCGTCTCCGCCGCTGGCTGACGTCAGCGAACGACGCCAGCACGGGCCCACCTGTCATAGATCTAACATTTATCAGCGAAATTTTAAAAATAAAAAAAAACTGACATGCGGGACCCCCGTCAGTTTTCATAAATAATAAAAACCTGACAAATTGTAAAATTCAAATCTTCCAAACCATAATTCAAAAAAAAACAAATAATATACCAAAAAAAACAGAAAAATAAAAACTTTATATCTAACACATTTCCATGCATCACTAAACAATTATAATTCCTGCTTAATTAAAACAACTAGAATACCAAATATAAAAATTGTGAAAATGACATCTCACCTCCATTTAACCCCATCTTTGTATTTCTTTTGTTTTGTTTTTTTTCCTTTTGTTTTGCAGAAAAACAATATTGCAATAATGACTAATTAGAAGAAAAGTGAATGCAAAACATTTTAGCTTACAGAACAATTGTAATTCACCTTTTTAAATTTCAATTTGTTCAAACAGAATTGTAAAAAAAAATTGAATTCAATCTTTGTATTTGTTTTCTTTTGATTTTTTTTCTTTCCGTTTGCAAAATAACAACATTAGAACAATGATCAAAAGAAAATTCCAGTTTGTTCAAATAATTTTTTTAAAAACATTAGAATTCAATCTTAGTATTTTGTTTTTTAAATTTTTGTTTTTCTTTTCGCTCGCAATAAAACAACATTGGAATAATAATCAACGGAAGAAAAATAAATACAAGATATTTTAGTTTGCAAAAAAATTGTAATTTCCCTTTTTCAATTTCAATCTACTGTAATAGATTTGTAAAAAAACATTGAAATTTATATTTAACTAACAAAACGATTTGACTTTCTTCACAATAACTCTATAAGTTGTAATATTTATTGTATCTATATTTAGAAAATAATACAACTATAATTTTAAAAAATAAACAAAATGGTTAACATTTAGAAATAACCATAATATATTTTCTCTAATTATGCTGCTAAATAAGAAAATTATGGCAAAAATAGAACTATATTTGATCATTTTAATTTAGCTAACATATTTCGAGTTTATTTAACTTACATCTCTCTAACTATGTGGTTAGTATTTAAAAATGCTAAATTAGATTAATATTTGGGGAAAATACAAAAACATGAACTCTAATTATGGATTAAATTAAAATTGAACTTAATAAACACTCATCAAATGTATTTCTTTCGATTATTGAGCAAAAATTAAATTTTAAGACCAAACACAAACATATTACATCAATTCGAATAGGTTAACATTTAAAGATAATATAACTAAAAGAATAAAATTTCGATACATTCCAATACGGCCAATTTTCAAATACTCAACATTCTTTCAAGCACAAATTTTCCCGAATTCAAATAATATTCAAATTTCAACAAAAACAAAATAAAAAAAAACTGAAACTCATCAACCGGGCGCGGCATTGCCGCGCTAATATCCCTAGTACAACTACAAGGACAATAACTGATTTTTTTTCTTAAACTAACATCGTCTACTTTATAAGTAAATTTGTCCTTCTGAAGAATCACAATGATATGATGCCTAATCTTTATTGGGGAAAAATGATGCGCAACTACAATGAGAAGTCCCTAAATATAAGATCAACTAAATCACACGGTTCAACTCCGCAAGTTGTGCTGTGAATCCCGACTCCCAAGTCACAAGATTGATAAGGTATCGTGGAAACATATTTACACAATCTGCAAAATATGAGACGGTTACTGCATTCAGCTTTTCCTGGCCTGTAGTTCCATGATGTTCCAGTAATTAGTTAGACCAGATATGAAAAAAATATTTGAGAAAAGAACATTGCACAGACTGGTTAGCTTTTAATAATAGAGAACACAAAATTCATGATTTTGTAACAGTATATGGCATGCTCTAGAGTCTAGACTGTCAGTTTTTTTTTTAAAGGGGAACAAAGCCCCAGCCTCTGCAGAGTGATGCACACGGCTTTTTATTGCAAAGTGTCAAATAGTTTAAAAGGTCAAAGTAAGATCAAACACATGGAACATGCGATTTTAACGTTGAAAACTCGAGAAGAGAAAAACCACGGGTGCCGGTCTAGCAAAATTTCACTATTTCGGGAGACGATACAAACGTCGGAGTTTTACAGCTTGCTTATCCCAACCGGTGGATTACAAGAGGTATATAACATGCGTGACCTAGATCGATATAACATGTGACCTAGATCGATACTGATCCGAACCGCTACGGCCCAAGCCTCCGACGACGGGCCTCCACTTTTCTCCGACTAAATTTAGTCTTTTATCTGCATAGCCTTCACATGAATTTAAATCAAAATAAAATAACAAGTTCTACCGGTCTGAAAAATTAATCCGACATATTATGTATTTTGGGCTGTGTAAAAATAGTAAATTTCTAGATCTAAGATGGTGAACCGTGCAAATTCCAAATAAAAAATCAGATTTGTCCGATTTTATCATTTTTCGTAGGCCGGAATACAGAATATTTTGCGTTGAAAATTTGCAGCACCTTATCGAAATTTTTACGTCATTGTCAACCGCTGTGATTTTATCGGAATGTTTTGGAACTTCAAACTATTGATTTAAAAGAAGGGGCTACATGACGACCTTTGAAGTGTTGGTGGTATTTGATTCGACTCTACCATAGAGAGAATACATCAGCAGTTACATACATCGTACAGTCAAGTTCTTAAGATCTACTCCAACGTCGTCTCATTCATCGTCAGACAACAAACGAATGGCACAGAGTACAATGCTTCTATAACTAAAATATGGGTCAGACCTAGCAGATAACATCACGAAATATCAGGAGTAGGCAAAATGACCATAATATGGCCATCACATACTAATTTCGACTTATACTCTATAAGCTTCCAGAGAACTCAAATCTTAGTTACAGTACCTGATACTAATACTAAGGTGAAAAAAGAAGTCTAGAAAAGATAGCCGCCAAGGGTTCTTCCCTCCAGGCCGCTACTATCGAGACAGAATATGAAAATTTACTCCAAAATTACTATAAGGCAAAATATAAAAGAAGAGAAAAACAGATCAACACTAGGTTATTGACATTGATCTGACTATCTGAATATTGCTAAAGTTGCATTTCCTGCTGACCGAAATCGCCTTCAATTTTCGTCAGAAGACTGCTGGTTGCAGTGCACTACGAACTATGCTCTTCGACATCTCTAGTACATCCAGAAGTTCATCATGCCTCCTCCGATGGAGATAGTATCTCCGATTCTTCTGGTGACCTAACCTCCTCTGATGCATCTGCAAGTGCCTCAAGCATGTTCAGAACATCATTAGTATCGTCCAAATAATACTTTGCCTTGCTTGGTTTCTGGCCGACTGTGCAGGCATATAACGAGGTTTCAGGATCAACAATGCTCCTCTTCATAATAGCAGCAATTCCTTCAAACATTTCCTCATCGGATCGATCATCACCTATGCAGAGAACAAAATCTGCTTGTTTTTTGTTCTCTGTCAGCATTGATAGGATCTTCTCAGCAACAAATCCTTTGTTGACACCCTGCAATGGCACAGAAGGATATTACAAACTCTGGGAAGCAAGCATGTAAATGACTCCTGGCAAGCGCAGAAATCAGTTTCCAGACAAGAATTCAGGATTATTTTATGAACTACTATTATTTCACAGTGAATGAACTCATATAGTTCCTTCACAAGTTAAACATTAGCAAAAACCACAACACATAAAGATGAAACATTAGATGTTACACTGATGTGGCCTAAAAATCATGGTATATATAATGTCACTTTTAAAATCAATCTCTACTTGCAAATAACGAATTACTAATCTACCGATTACTAAGTTCGCTATTCTGCACCTTCTGTTGAACATGGACTACCAAGTACTAAATGAATGATGTATGGAAAAACATAGTACCTGAGGTTTAACTTCTACAATGTGTTGGCCACTCTTCACAGAGAGTGGCTCATTGGCAAGAACACTCTCCAGATGATCTAACATTTCCTTTGCCTGTGCAGATCCAAAATCAGGGTCTGCATCTTGGTGGTGCCAGACCAAAGCACTCTCTTTGGTTTCAATATATGATCCATCAGTTGCTTCTGTATACAGGTTCATTACTGGCTCAGCCATTTGCATCCATCCAAACTCTGAGCACTGATTATTTATTTGCCATTCCTCATCCCTGGTCCGCCTGAAAAGGAAGAGCTGTGGAGATGAAACTTACTGAAGAACCCAATATCTTAGGTCAAATCCATCAACCCCATGAGTAACAAGAATAACATAAAGCAATCCACAAGTTGCCATTGAAATATATATCAGGATTCGATGGTCACAAAACTGTGTGCCGGATTAAAAACCAAAATCACTTGTTGCCTCCAACTGTTTATAGTTCAACTTTTCACTGTGTTACTGCTTGACTGGGCCATGAGACATATACCTGATGGTTGCTGTCAAAATAATTTCTACCAACTAATGTTACTACAGGCCCTTCAGTTTCATCAGTATGCTGTATAGTAGCAGATTCATGAAATGGTCAGTACACCCATGGACAGTAGGGTTCTCCCCTACTGTTTCCCGTACAAAAAGGCGCAGCCATTGTAGATGCATAACAACATAAGGGCATAGCTGCAGCCAAATAGATTCGTGGGACTTAATGATAGCCACAATTCACAAATATGGATCTATTGCAAGAAGCCATCATTGTCTGAACTTTAAATCATTTACACAGTTCAAGCTTGAACTCATGGTTAACATGAGAAATTATTAGGGTAGAACCTCTCATGACACTACCCAAGATTGCACCACAAACATTATCATGTTCTAAGCATTTTTAGGTTAACCTACACATGATCTGGATGATGTTGATGTGGCGATGTCTTCCTTGTAATGACAGATATACCATCAGGAACCAACATTCAACAATTAAAATAGATGACGCATGTTGGTGATTTTACCCAAGGAACGGGTTTACAAGAAAGAACATATCGATATGTGCTGTCCCAGAACTTCAATGGATGTGTAGTCCTGTACCGCATGAGTTAAGATCTGATATTTCAAATGGTTATTCACAGATCGCTCTATGGTGTCACTATGCCATAATATTGCTATTCATCCTTTTATTTTCTCAGAAGTTAAAGAAAATACAGTAGTATCAGAAGGCACAAAGTAAATGCAAGAGACATAATTAAATAGTAATAATAATAGTAATTAGAATATCAAGAAAATTAAATGACAGCATACCTCATAAAGTAGCCATGTTCAGCCGCAATGCCAAGCTCTGGGCAAGAGTTGAACCACTTCTCAAGGCTAACCCTACCTCTTCCACTAACAATAAAAACAACATTCTTCTTGTCAGCACATAGAGCATTCATTATGTTAACAACAGATTCATTTGGAGTACGATTGATCGTCGTTTGTGGTACTAGAGTTCCATCATAGTCCAGAAGTATAACCCTGCTGTTGGCCTTCTTGTAATCAGCAACAATAGAATCCACGGTAAGCTTTGTGAAGTTGCGGTCTAGAGCAACCACCCTAAATCCAAATCCTAATCCAATACCCCAGCACCTCCTCCTAAAATGGTCCCTGCAACTTCTTTCCAAATCTTGAATGTAGCTCTTCGACCAATAGACAACATCATGTGTACTGACATATCGATAATGCTTCTCATGGCGCAATTGCTTTTCGTTCTCTGACAAAGCAATGGACTCATTCATTGCCTCCGCAGTTGAATCGATGTTCCAAGGGTTCACACGGATTGCTCCACTCAACGATGGCGAGCAACCTATGAACTCTGACACAACTAGCATACTCTTCCTCTTGGGTGCATCGCCACCAGAACCATCCAAACCTGGAATCCCCTGTCTACACACAATGTACTCATATGGTGTGAGGTTCATCCCATCCCTTACTGCAGTGACAACGACACACTCCGCCACAGTGTAATATGCCATCCTTTCCACACTCGACAGGGTCCTTTTAACAAGTTCAACAGGACAATAGCCTGTCCGGCCAAACTGTCCATTAATCCTCGTGCAACTTTCGTCGATCTCAGCCTTTAATTCTTCCAGGTCCTTTCCATTACCACCCCTTGGGTTTGCAATCTGCACCAACACTGCTCGGCCCTGCCATTTAGGGTGTATCTTGAGCATCTGCTCGAAGGCAAGAATCTTGAGGTTAATCCCCTTGAATATGTCCATATCATCGACACCAAGCAAGACAGTCTTCCCAGCAAACTGCTTGCGGAGCTCTGCAACACGCGACTCGAGATCAGGCAGCTGGAGCTGCGATTTAAGCTGCACCATGTTAATCCCAACGGGCATGATCTTGATCCCGACGGTGCGGCCAAAGTAATCGAGGCCAATGTAGCCCCTCTTGGACTGGTACTCGAGCCCGAGCATGCGGCTGCAACAGGAGAGGAAATGGCGGGCGTAATCGAAGGTGTGGAAGCCAATGAGATCGCAGTTGAGGAGCGATTTGAGGATCTCGTCGCGGACGGGCAGGCTACGGTAGAGCTCTGAGGAAGGGAAGGGGCTGTGCAGGAAGAACCCGATGCGGAGGCGGTTGAATCGGCGGCGGAGGAAAGAGGGGAGCGCGAGGAGGTGGTAGTCGTGGATCCAGACGTAGTCGTCCTCGGGGTTGAGCACCTCGATGACGCGCTGGGAGAAGAGCTTGTTGGCGAGGACGTAGGCCTCCCAGTTGGAGCGGTCGAAGCGGCCGCCGTGGTCGGAGGTGAGGGGGAGCATGTAGTGGAAGAGCGGCCAGAGGGTCTGCTTGCAGAAGCCGTGGTAGAAGCGCTCCGAGACGTCCTTGGGGAGGAAGGCCGGGACGCAGCGGAACCTTTCGAGGAGCGCCTGCGCGACGTCGTCCTGGTCCGCGGCGGGCACGTCGGCGCGGAGGGAGCCGACGTAGAGGACCTCCATGTCCTCCGGGAGGCCGTCGCGGAGGTGGAGGAGGAGCGAGTCCTCGTCCCAGGAGAAGCTCCAGCCGCGGCCATCGGGACGGCGCTCGCAGCGCACGGGGAGCGTGTTGGCGACGACGATGATGCGGTCGCTGGCGAGCGAGGACTGCACGTCCGAGGCCACGCTCCCCGCGCGCTCCTCGTCGAGCTCCGCCAGCGTCCCCGGCGTGGTCATCGTCCGCTGCATCCGCCGCGCCCGCGGGGGCCGCCCCCCGCCGCCGCCGGAGCCGCCATAGTCGAGCGCCGAGAGGTTCCCGTTGGCGAGATCGAGCAGGTTGGTGTACGATCGCGAGAACATGGTGCGAGGACGACCGGAGGCCGCTGGTTCGTGGGATTCCCCCGCCGCCGCCTCGATCGGATTGCTGAATCGATCCAATACGATCAAATCCAATTCAATCCACCCCTCCTCCGACCCGATCCTCCCGATGGTCCGCCCCGCCCGAGCCCTAGGAGCGGTGCCGGAAGATGCGGCTGACGAGGGCTAGGTAGCCACGGGAGGGAGGAGGAGAGCACGGGGGAGGGGGCCGTCGTGCGACACACAGCTTCTAGAAACGGGGCAGATATTTTATTCTCGGCGAGAGGAAAGCCGGTTCCATCTGGACCGCCCAACCGCCGATCGGACGGCCAAGGTCCACGAGGTCACGTGGAAGGCCTCTGCCTGCGGCAAGCACATGCGGGAATGCCACTACCGAGAGATGCAGCGGCTCGGGCTGCGGGAGGAGCGCCTGACGCGGACAAAGCCGAGTGGCTCTGCCGCAGGCCCATTTTGTAGGTAAGTTACGCAGCCATGGCCCCATCTCGATCCGCTCTCAAGGGTTCTGTGAATGATAAATGATGGCTGCGCTTAATTAATCCAAATCCCACTCAAAAAAATTTAATCCAAATCATTCTTCCAAAATAAAAATATTTAATCGAAATCAGCAGAGATATCTTTATTACTACTCCTAATTAGTTCTGAAATACGGTAGCCCCTCCAAAAATAGAAATCAAGCCGATTCCCTTCTCATGTCTATCGCGTCCTTGTTTCTGAGCTCGCTAAGCGTCTATGTTTAGCGCCTGCGCCGCGGCGTCGACCTCTGGCTCGTCGTCGCACTGACATATGCTCGATCACCTGTCGCTGCATTTGCTACAGTAACTGACCATTTGTAACAGCCCATGATTGTAATAAAGTAACTATGCATTCATGAGCATCATATAATTTTTCACTAAGAAAAATTTGCATTTTAAACATAAGTTGTGATTTGCAAAAGTGATTTCGTCTTCCTCTATTTTAAGATCCATTCAAATGGTTTCTCGTTCTTGCCGCCTAGGAGCGAGTTCTCGCCTTCGAGCCAAGACTGATCGTGCAACCACACGTGGGCCGAGGACGCCTCATTGACTAACTAACTTGCGTAACTCTATCTGTGGGTTCTCTAGTTCGGGCTTTCCATTTGATGAAGGAAAATATTTATGGAAGAAAGAAAACATAGGAACGTGGCCGCGGTCGAGGGGGTTGGAGCCCAGAACCTTGACTTCCGCACACACTGATTGCCCATGGATAGCGTTACGCAAGGTAAAGGTTGTAGCCGCTCCCACTCTGCCGGCATTCTATGGAAGAGTGCAAATGATCAGGCAAGGAGCCGGACGGTACGTGTGGTAAACATTGTACACCCCTGCAGGGTTAAATCTTTTCGAAAAGCCGTGTCCGCGGTTATGGACGACTTGGTGACGGATTCAGAGATCATAAACGACATTAACATAATCGTAAAACATGAAAAACCAAGTGTGCAGGTTTGCTTCCTCGAGGGTGAGTCGAGGAAGTGGCCTTGGTGAATAAGTTCAGCAGGTGATGATTCGGTGGATACGAAAGATGAAGCTAGTGTTATCGCTCTCTTATCCCGTTTTAAAAGATCTATTATACGAGCTTCTCTCACTTCCTCGATTTGGAAACAAAGATTGCTTTACGCAAAAGAATCCTCATAGATACTCTCTGAACAAGCAGATATATAATAGGTTAATTAAGTCTTGTTGAGTACATCCCGTACTCATCGTTGCTTTATTTGGTTCAGGTGAGCTTCATCACTTCCGATGGTGGTTTCTACGTTGACATCGACGAGTAGTTTGGGGCTCCCAGGTGGCAGCTTGGGACGTCTCGGAACAGCTGGCGTCGGGAATGTTTAGCTAAAGGCCTCTTAGGCCATAGTTTGGATCTTGTTGTTTAGAACAACACAATTTGCTTTCCGTTGTGTGATGTAATGTTGGGTCGTGTGACCTCTGTTTGTAATATCTTCTACCTTCACTCTGTTATGAGTTGTAATACATACTTTGAGTCATAGAGCATGTGATGTGCCAGATGTTCCGCAGTCTTGATCTCTTTATTATACATGTGTTGGGGGGATAATAACCCGGTATACTTATGACCAAGGAATAATCAGTCGGACGGCCCAAGTCTGGTCCGAGTGAAGTGTACAAGATATGGGCCGGGTTATAGTTGGGCCAATAGGCCTAACATGACTCGTCCTGGAAGGAAGGACCTAGAAGAACTGGAGTCCGAGTGAAGGAAGAAACCGGGTGACTTGGAGGCTACGGAAGGTCTAGAAGAACCTAGAGTAGGACTCCGTGCTCGTATGTAACTCGGTATTCATTGTAAGTTCGGGAGACCCGGCGTCTATATAAACGGGCTCCCAGAACATAGATAGATAAGTTTAAGTCTCAAGTCATAAGTTTCAACCCTAGTTCGATATCACCGCTATCAAGCGAAACCCTTGTAACCTGTCTCGTAACCCGGCTCTGTTGTCGTAGCCGAGTTATCGAGACCTCGAGATCAATAACATAGAAGCAGGAAGTAGGTCTTTATCTCCAATGGAGAGGCTGAACCTGGGTAAACCCTTTTTCCCCAACGAGCGTGACAATCTCCTGAAGGACCAAGGCGCCTTGCCCCAATCATACAAGTTACCCTATGGTAACATCTGCCGTGTTAACCCCACGACAGTTGGCGCCCACCGTGGGGCCTGCGACCAAAGCTGTCCTCATCAAGGGAGAAGCTCTGCGAGGGATGGAGAACCTCGCGATCGGCGAAGTCAGGATGGATCAGCGCGGAAACCGCATCGTCGACGATTCCGGCTGGAAGGAAGAAGCAGATCTGCTGGATACCGGCCGGGTGATCCCGTTCGGTCGGATCCACGTCTTCGTAGGTATGGTTAATGCAATTCAGCAATTTGATGACGAGGTTATGTGCGACTCCGTTTCAGGGGCAGCCACCATCGTCCAATCTGATGGAGAAGAATCAGTCGGAACAGGAGGTTTCGAACATCAGTCGGACATCCGGGCTTGCGAGCCGGAGTACCGACGTGAGGAAGATTTGGATACAGATACTGAATCGATCTTACCGTTGTTTGACGAGAGATTTGGGTATGTGGCTGATGAGGAAGATTATGAGTCGGAGCCAAGGACCATGAAGCATGCGATGGTGTATATCTGAGGAATCACAATGATGGACAGAAACTTCAGTGAGCGAGGACGATGCCACGCGACGGCCAGAGAAAACAGAGAAAGAATTCAGCGTCTCACAACGTTTCAACCGGGTGAAGGCTCGGGACAGCCGGTTGTGATGGAAATCCCACCAGTTTTTAGGCCCTTGGACTTTGACGCAGCAATAGTTACCACCCCAATCACACCAGATAACGCAGCAACCCGGGCGCAGCAATTGGATACGTTACGAATCACGCTGGAGAATCAACAGAAGGCTTTATTGGCGGAGCAGCAGCGCATGTTTGATGAGCAACAAGAGATAGAACGGGATCGAGCCCGTGTGGAGCAAGAAAGGATAACAGTGCAGAATCGCCATGAAGATCTTACAGCAGTACATCGGAGGAGGCACGAAACCCGGGTGATGCCAGGCATGACTTTAGATCCAACGAGATTGAACTTTGCATCACCAAACGGAGCTCCCAATGTCACTCGGCCTGAGCCAGAGCCGGTTGGAATTGGGCATGGAATCATGGTTAGAGCAAATCAGGGAGGAAACGGGGTGCCACCCAACACTCGGCCGGAGCTCAGCAAAATCAGAACACAGCGGCTGCGGGTGATATGCCACCACCAGCAGATCGGTTCCACACGCCCAGGGTCACTACTCAAATCCGGCTGATAACGTGTACGCAGCAACATTAGCATTATGCCGCATGCCGATTGATCAATCACCACAGGGAGACGAAGCACGCAGGGCAATTGAGATGTTGAAAACTGCGATCACGCAGCAGGGAAACATGCCGGATAAGAGTGGAGCGTTACATTCAACACCATACAATAGCCGAGCTAACCGGAGTCATCACGGAGAAACACCAAGGCCAGCCGGATCAGGCGTCAGGAACGGACAGCAGAATCAAGGTCACCCGGCGCCGCAGCCTCAGCGTTCGGGACATCAGCAGAGGCCAGCCCAGAATCAGCCGGCCCGAGGCCGCATCAGCCGGCCCCGGCCCAGTCTGTGGCCCAAGCAATTGTCAACAGTTCAAGAGCACGGCGTGCGGCGAGCGCAAACCCGGCTTTAGGTGTCGCCGGAGGAGCCGGAGGACAACCTGAAGCAGGAGTGATGGGCCACGCACCAAATACCGGGTCAGGTTTGCCGTTAGTTTCTTCATTACTTAACCCGGTTGGAACTAAATGTCTTTCAGATGCTATTAAGAGCGAACCTTTTCCCGAGAAGTTTAAAGAGCCAAGCAAGGTGACAAATTATGACCCCAGCATGGATCCAGAAACATGGCTCAGCAGTTACGAGATGGCGATGAGTATTCGCAATGCCACCGCCAACTTGTGCGCGAGATACATGTACCTGATGATGAGTGAAGGAGCAGCAAAGTTATGGTTCAATGGATTACCCGAGAAATCTATCAATTCTTGGGATGAGTTGAAGGCATTATTTGTCAAGAATTTCAAGGGCACGTGTGAGAAGTTGTTCACTATAGAAGATTTGGAGCGATGTTTCCAGAAGAAAGGCGAGTCAGCGCGTCACTGGATGCGCCGGGTCACAGCCATCATTCACTCATCAAAGGGAATTACACCAGCTGCGGCCGTGTCGTCGATGGAGAAAACCTGCAGATATGACCCGGTAATTCAGAAGATGGGTCGACTGAGGGCCACTGGCGAAGCAGAAACCATCACCATGGGACAGCTGATGGAAGCGGCTCATAAGCACGCATCCACAGACAAGACCCGGGATGATGATGAAGATAAGGGAAAAGGAAACGTCAACAACGGAGGAAAGAACCACAACAACAACGGTAACAACAACAATGGGAACAATAATCACAATGGTAACAATGGGAATAACTCCAAAAGGCAGCATGATGGTGGTTCAGACTTGGTGGCAAACACAAACACCGGGTATAACAAGTTTCAGCGGCGAGATGACAATTATCGAGGCAATAACAACAATGGCAATTACAGGGGAAATTTCCGAGGACCGGCTAACCCCCAGGAAGCATTCAACATGCCGTGTCCACGTCATAGTAGGAACGGTAAACCGGCAAATCACTCTTTGGCCCAGTGTGTTGATCTTCAGAGATGGAAGAACGAGGAGTTTGCCAGGATGAACATGGGAGGAAACGGCCGAGGCCGGGTAATGGAAATAACCCGGCCACGGACCACAAGCTGGAGGAAATAATGGAGGACCACCCGGCCCGGATAATGGACCAGCCGGGTTAGGTTTCCAGCAAAACCCCAAAGAGTTAAATCGAGGACAGTATCATATTACAGTTTCCAGCACTTGTCGGAGAGATCAGAAATTAAGAAGAGAGCTGTCAACGCCGTTCTTCCCGCGGTTCCGAGATATTTGAAGTGGTCCGAGTATCCGATCACTTGGTCTAGAGAGGATCACCCGGACCGAGTGGATGCACCTGGAGCGTTGGCTTTAGTTGTTGCACCTCAGGTTTCGGGTTATATTTTACACAAGGTTCTTATGGATGGAGGTAGTAGCATCAACATTCTGTATTGGGATACATTCATCCGGATGGGTTTCACAGCCAAGCAGCTTCACCCTTCTGGTACTATCTTTCATGGTATTGTCCTGGAAAGTCAGCAAGACCAGAGGGAACAATAACATTGGAGGTCGCGTTTGGAGAATCAAAGGATAATTTCAGGTCTGAGATGATTTGTTTTGAGGTGGTCAAATTGAAGAGCCCTATCATGCTCTCTTTGGCCGTAACGTTTTTGCTAGATTCATGGCGAGGCCGTGTTATGTGTACTTAAAGATGAAGATGCCAGGTCCAAAAGGTATTATCACAGTCAATGGCAGTCGTGAGTTGGCGTTACAATGTGAGCAAGGTGATGCTGTTATGGCAGAACAAGCCTGTGCGGAAGAGGAGTTGAATTACTACAAAGCTACCACAAATCCGGATGATGGGACAATTTTGAAGAAACCAATGACCGAAGAGAGGGCGAAATTCAAAGCGGCTCAGGATACCAAGATGATTGACTTCGTGCCGGGTGATTCGTCCAAGCAGTTCTCTATCGGGTCAAATCTGACTGACAAATAGGAAAGCGCGCTCATCGAATTCATCCGTGAGAATCGGGATGTCTTTGCATGGAAACCTAGTGACATGCCAGGCATACCGACTGAATTCGCTGAGCACCGCTTACATGTTGATCCTAAAGCAAGACCGATTAAACAGGGATTGCGCAGATTGAATGAGGAAAGAAGAAGGATTGTAGGAGAAGAGATAGCTCGTTTACTCGCCGCAGGATTCATTATGGAGTGTTACATCCAAAGTGGTTGGCTAACCCGGTTTTAGTGTTGAAAAAGAACAATGAGTGGAGGATGTGTATTGATTTCACAAGTTTGAACAAGCATTGTCCGAAGGATCCGTTTGCGTTACCAAGGATTGATCAAATCATAGATGCTGTGGCAGGTAGTGATCTTTTGTGTTTCCTGGATGCATATTCAGGATACCATCAAATCAAGCTTGCAGAGGAGATTGGGAGAAGACATCATTTATCACCCCATTTGGAGCTTTTTGTTACAAGAACATGACATTTGGACTGAAAATGCTGGAGCAACTTATCAGAGGTGCATCCAGAGTTGTTTTGAGAAGCAGATAGATCGGAACGTGCATGCGTACGTTGATGATGTGGTGATCAAGACAAAGAAGCTGAGACATTTATCGATGATTTGAGAGAAACTTTTGCTAACTTAAGGAGGTTTCAGATGAAGCTTAACCCAAAAAAGTGTGTGTTTGGAGTTCCATCAGGAAATTACTCGGCTTTATTGTGTCCGAGCGTGGGATTGAAGCAAACCCGGAAAAGATAGCAGCAATCAATAGGTTGGGAAAGCCGACTGAATTGAAGGAAGTCCAGAAGATCACGGGCTGCGTGGCTGCGTTGAGTAGGTTCATATCCCGACTGGGAGAGAAAGCAATTCCCTTATACCGACTCTTGAGGAAGTCAGATAAATTTGTTTGGGATGAGGAAGCTGATAAAGCCCTGGAGGCATTGAAGGAAACATTATCGAAAGCACCAATCTTAGCTGCTCCAGCTCCAAAGGAGCCCATGCTGTTGTACATAGCTGCGAATTCCCGAGCAGTTAGTGTAGTTATTGTGGTAGAGCGAAAGGAAGAAGGAAAGGAGCATCTGGTTCAAAGGCCGGTTTATTATGTCAGTGAGGTTTTGACTCCGGCTAAACAGAGGTATCCCCAGTGGCAGAAGTTAGTTTTTGGCGTTTTCATGGCCAGTCGGAATTGAAGCATTACTTTCAAGAACACCCCATTACAGTGGTAAGTGGAGCACCATTGGCAGACATTGTGTGCAATACTGAAGCTACTGGAAGAATTGCCAAGTGGGCGATTGAGATGGGTGATTATCACATCAAGTATGAGCCTCGCACAGCGATTAAGTCACAAGCCTTGATTGATTTTGTCAATGATTGGACCGAGTTAAGCACGGCACCACCCAAGGCGCCGAGTTATAAGTCATGGGTTATGCATTTTGATGGATCCAAGCAGTATGAGGGATCAGGAGCAGGAGTGGTTCTCACTTCACCCAAAGGGGATAAGATGAGTTATGTTCTTCAGATTCACTTCGATTGCACCAATAATATTGCTGAGTATGAAGCTTTGTTACATGGTTTGCGCATTGCCAAGGAGATGAACATCAAAAGGATTATGTGTTTCGGTGACTCGGATCTTGTAGCGCAGCAAGTTTCTGGGACTTGGGACAGGAAAGATGAGAAGATGGCGGCTTACAGAAGGGCTGTTGATGAAGCAGCTGGATTCTTTTCAGGATTCCAGGTGGATCATATTGATAGAAGGAAAAACGAGGCAGCAGATGCTTTGTCAAGATTGGGATCACGTAGAGAGCCAGTTCCACCAAATGTGTTCCTGGACGAGTTATGGAAGCCATCAGTCCAACTTCCGGGTGAAGAGGAAGATGAAAGTCCAGATCAAGATTCCGAGTTAGTAGCAGCGTTGCATGAGATTCCTGAGTGGACTGAACCATATCTGGATTATATGATAAGGAAGATTTTGCCGAGTAATGAAGTTATGGCGCGACAAATTGTTAGAAGATCACTCGGCTATGCAGTAATTGATGGTGAGTTGTACAAGCGCAGTGTTTCTGGAGTTTATCAGCGATGTGTTTCATCAGTCGAAGGAAGGCAAATTTTGCAAGAGATACATGCTGGGGACTGTGGTCATCATGCTTCATCTAGGTCTCTGGTGGCCAAGGCATTTAGGCATGGATTCTTTTGGCTTACAGCTTTCAAGGATGCAGAGCAGATTGTTAGGGCATGTGATGGATGTCAAAGATATGCAAGACAGGAGCATGTGCCAGCTCAGGAATTGAGGACAATACCAATCACTTGGCCGTTTGCAGTTTGGGGTCTTGATATGATGGGGCCCTTTCAGATGACATCGTGCAAGAAAACTCATCTCTTGGTGGCTGTTGATAAGTTCACTAAGTGGGTTGAAGTGGAGCCAGTTACAAGTTGTGATGCTTCCAAAGTTGTCACGTTTCTGAAGAAAATTATCAGTCGGTTTGGTTATCCTCACAGTATCATCACAGATAATGGGACCAACATGTCACTCGGTGAAACAGAGATATTCTGCAAAGAGAAGGGAATCAGATTAGACCTTGCTTCGGTGGCACATCCACAGGCCAACGGGCAGGTAGAAAGGAGTAATCAGGAAATATTGAAAGGAATCAAACCAAGACTTCGAGTTCCGATTGAAAAGGCGTATGGAGCTTGGGTGAAAGAGTTACCGCAGTGGTTTGGGGGATCAATACAACCCCGAATAGATCAACCAAACGTACACCGTTCTTTCTGGTGTATGGAGCAGAAGCAGTGTTACCGAGTGATATAGTCCATGACTCGCCAAGAGTGGCGGCGTATGTGGAGTCAAGCAATGCAATTGCAAGGGAGGATTCGATTGATGCCCTTGAAGAGGAGCGTGAGTTAGCATTGGAACGGTCCGCAGTTTATCAGCAGGATTTGCGGCGTTATCATAGTCGCCGAGTAAGATCAAGAACTTTCCAGGAAGGAGATTTAGTTTTACGGCTCAGACAGAATCAGTCGGGATGCACAAGCTAACTCCTCCATGGGAAGGGCCGTTCCTTATCAGTCGGAAATTGCACAATGGTTCATATTATCTGATAGATGTGAGAGAGAAAGGTGAAGAGAACAACACGGACCATGCTATCCTTCCTATGGAAGAGACGAAGCGGCCGTGGAACATTGCTCATCTTCGCCCATATTATACCTAGTGAACATGAACCTAGGCCGAGTTATGTAACAACGATGTAACCCCCAGCAGGTTTCAGACGCGCTCTTTTCCTTACCAGGGTACCTAAGGGGACTGGAAGGTTTTTAATGAGGCGGCTTGCTGGTGTATCTTTAATAAAGAAGATTTTGAGAAGAAATCTTTTCTACTGTTTTACTTTTTATGCATAGATTATGTTTATAAAGCTTTGCCCAAAGGAGTGCTTAGCAAAAAAGTCCTATAGCTGTTGCCCAAGAGAGCACGCATAGAGATGTTTTGAGGTCAATGGGGTAATGATGCATAGTTTAAGCCTTTACTTGTAAACATTGATCCAGGGCTTGGGGACTTATGAATTATAATTCATAAGTTTTAATCCTAAGACCGGCTTTTAAGCCTTAATTTTGTTCTTGGTTAAACTTGCCTATCAGTTTGATGTTACTCACAATTTTATGACCAGATTGCTTACTTGTTAACTCAATCAACTATGATGCCCATGCTGGGACTTAGTTTGACCCTGTTTTAGCAAAGGAAAAAGTAGCAACTGAGAAAGTCATGTGAAAACCCCGGGTGACATGTTCAAGAAAACAGATAACCTCACCTTCCTGGGGGGAGGGCCGAGTCTCCTCTTCAGTCCCTCTCCAATCGATCTCCGACTGAAGAGGAAGAACACCGGCCTCTGCCAGTTCTTCCAGCTTGGTCTGTGTAGCCATGGATTTGGCCCAGTTGGCCGTAATCCCGGATTTGCGCTTGATGGTCTTTTTGATCTTCTTTGATGCCGATGCGGTGGCGCCATCACCGGCCTTGGCCTTCAGCTTCCTCGGATCTTTGGGTGCCATGAGATCTAAAGATCTAGAAAATAACAAGAAAAGAAAAGAAAAGAACCGAGCTCAAGAACAGCTCAAGGATGAACAAAACAAGATCTAGATGGAAACCAAATGCGGGAATGAAATACTTACCGGAGCTTGTGGAGATCTGGTGCGGAGCTGATTTCTCGGTGATTAGCTGCGGCAATGCGGGGCTCCGATGTCCGGCGGCGGCGCGGTGAGCTTGGAGGAACCCTAACCCTAGCTCGGGAGAGAGAAGGGCGGAGGTTGAAGAAGAGGGGGCGGTGAATGGGGAAAGTGAAACCTTTTTTACTGCGGCCCACTATTTATAGCCTAGGGTGAAACCCTAGGAGCGTGAAACGAGGAGATAAGATTCTGTTTTGATTATGGGTCAAAGATACGAGAGAATATGTCAGAGAATGTTCCTTGGTCGTTGACCAGAGGATTAAGTGTGAGAGAAAAGCCGGGTTATAAATAGAACCGCCAAAAGGAGCTGGTCTGAAACATAACCCGGCCATTCAGTGCTAATGCTTTTTATTTTGTTTTCAGGAGTTTAACTCGGATAATCTCATCCGCAGCTACCCTCGAGTAATTGAATCAAGATCAAGATTATCAAGTGAAGCAACAGATGAGCTTATGCAAGTCAAACTTGGGGACTACTGTTGGGGGGATAATAACCCGGTATACTTATGACCAAGGAATAATCAGTCGGACGGCCCAATGTCTGGTCCGAGTGAAGTGTACAAGATATGGGCCGGGTTATAGTTGGGCCAATAGGCCTAACATGACTCGTCTCTAGAAGGAAGGACCTGGAAGAACTGGAGTCCGAGTGAAGGAAGAAACCGGGTGACTTGGAGGCTACGGAAGGTCTAGAAGAACCTAGAGTAGGACTCCGTGCTCGTATGTAACTCGGTATTAATTGTAAGTTCGGGAGACCCGGCGTCTATATAAAGGGGCTCCCAGAACATAGATAGATAAGTTTTAAGTCTCAAGTCATAAGTTTCAACCCTAGTTCGATATCACCGCTATCAAGCGAAACCCTTGTAACCTGTCTCGTAACCCGGCTCTGTTGTCGTAGCCGAGTTATCGAGACCTCGAGATCAATAACATAGAAGCAGGAAGTAGGTCTTTATCTCCAATGGAGAGGCTGAACCTGGGTAAACCCTTTTTCCCCAATGAGCGTGACAATCTCCTGAAGGACCAAGGCGCCTTGCCCCAATATACAAGTTACCCTATGGTAACATCTGCCGTGTTAACCCCACGACAACATGGATAGTTGTGGCTGTGTTATGGCATCAATCGAGGTGTTGTGTTGCCGATGATCCATTCCGAGCAACGCCTGCCAAAGGTTTTGGCCTGGGAGTGGTGTGCCCAGTAACCTTCGGTTGTATCGCATGACCAGTGACACACAACATCTCTGTATAGTTCCGGGGTCACGGCGCTACAACATTTCACATGAATTTGGGGTGAAAATAGCTTGGATTACTTGCATATACGCCGGATACAGGTTCATAGGTCTAGATAAGCTATTCTACCCTAGAACTATGCCATAGCGGCGAGATAATTTGCAACAACTTGCTGAAGAAGTAGGTGCTACAATACTTATATGCCAGATCCGAGACGAGCTCACATACGTGAAAGAACAATTAACATCGACTAATGGGATAGAGGTAGTCGTGACTCCAATATGCAACTGGTACGTTGTTGTTAGTTGACGTGGCCGAATCCTAGCCTTCCATTGCGCCGTCAGTGAACCACATACAGTTGACCACCTGTGTTTCTATAGCTTGAACTTCAGGTTCCTGACAATTGCCTCGAGGATCTTGTGAATGAAACCAGCCATGAATAGTTTTAGTGTAGAATTCTGGGAATGTGGACTTGATGAAAGAGGCGTCCTCCCAGGTAGCAGCTGCTGGGGACATGTTGAAAGTGCATGTTGCCCCCATGCGTGGTTTTGGTAATTAATGACAATCCTTATGGACTAATGTTTGCATTGAAATATTCTTATAGATCTTGTCCATAGGAAAATATTTGAATTCATGTGTTGGACTCTAGAAACTTACATGATGACCAATGTTCTATTCATGGGGTTATATGAATAATGGTCATATTGAGTTGAGCATATTGCAAGTATGTCTTGAAGGATTTAAGACATCATATTTGTGAAGAGAGAATGAAATATGCAAGGTTGATCAAGACTAAGTGCAAAGAGTGGATTCAAGTTGATCAATACACAAAGCTAAATGATGTACCATGTGGGATCATGCGATCCAATGGTATGGTAAGAAATTGTCCATATAGCTTTGTGAACTAACCCATTATGTGTGTGTGTGTGGCATTTCTTTGTTGGGTTAGGTATCTCTCCATGGGCTTGCATCAAAAGGAAGATTTCTTATAGCTCATGGAGGATGACGTCAAGTGGTGATCGTCATCAAGGTTGAGTTGTGCAAGTTCAAGATGGGCATATAGAAGATATCATATGCTTGAAGCTTGCAACCCATTTGGAGATAATGGTCAAGTGAAGATGTGGCTAAGAGATGCACTCCCATCTTGGTGTATGGGGGAGCGATATGTGAGTCTTCACCAAGCAAAGCGCAATCAAGAAAGGTGGTCCACTTGAAGAGATCAAGATCGTCATCTTCAAGCTCAAGTGGAATGCGCAAGGCAAAGGTATGATATTGATAGGGTTTCTATTTTACCGGTCTCATGGTGTTAGTGTGAGATCGAGTTATAGGATAGACACCGTACTATTAAGAGGGCTCTCAAGTGAGTAACTTGATCGCATCTTTGTGGAGACCTCAAACCTATGGATAACTTGTGAGAATCCGACGAACTCTCCGGCTGCTCCCCTGTTGCCAATGCAACAGCTCTTCAACCCAATGGATATTCGCGACGCCTCACACCGATGCAACATAGCCGCCGACCACGAAGCGGTTTCTGCAATCTACTAATTCCCAGTGGAACAACAGATCACACTCAAACTTTGATAGCAATAACCTCCAGATCGCAACAAAGTGGAGGGGTGAATTCCTGATCGAAACAAAGAGGAATTCCGATAGATGAATGCTTAGCAATCCAATCTAGGGTTTAACATAAACGTGGTCTGACCTAATCTAGCCGCCGGCCTTGGCCTTATATGGGGGCCAACCGACCTAGGACTTGTCCTACTCAAAACGGGATTTGATTCGACCTAAAACGAGTACAAACCAACCAAAAACGGTTCGGTCAGATCTGGGCACGCAGGCCCGCCGACTTGGCCGGGTTGTAGGCCGGCCTGGAGGCCGGGCGCCTCTGCTGCCTAGCCGGCCTAGGCCAGCCTGGAGGCCGGCCTCCAGCCTGGAGGCCGGCCGGCTCTGGTGCGCTGCCGGCCTAGGCCGGGTCAAGGCCGGGCTGGAGGCCGGGTCCGTCGGGTGTCCAGCCGGCCTGGCCGGGCTGTAGGCCGGCTTTCCTGGTTCCTCTTTCATGTCTCCTTCTTCGTCTTCCCCTCTTGCGCATGCCTCCCGCTCCTCCCTCGCGCCATTGGGGACGTCGTACTCCAATCCTTGCTGCTCCTCTAGCCCTCCTTCAACGTTTGTGTTATCAATAACCCTGATCATACACAAGTGCATAGATTTAGGTAGTATAAAGTTCTCATTATCACAAACATCATATTCAACTAAGAGTGAGTTCACCTGTTGTCCAAGTAGCTTGGCACGAGCTCTTGTCATTGGTCCAATCCTCACTTCATTAGGCTTATCTTGAACAACAACATCATCAATGGAAGAAGACGGTAAAGGACTAGGGATGTCCTCATCATCCTCTCCCCTTGAAAAGGCGTCGACCCCGACGCGTCAAGGTACTTTTCAGCATATGGCATCAAATCAGCAACGTTGAACATATTACTCACGCCAAACTCAGTTGTAGGAAGATCTATATTGTATGCATTATCATTTATCTTGGCAAGAACCTTGAACGGACCATCACCACGCGGCATCAACTTGGACTTGCGCTGAACAGGAAATCTGTCTTTGCGAAAGTGCACCCAAACCATATCGCCGGGCTGAAAGATCACCTCCTTTCTCTTCTTGTTTACACGAGCTGCATTGTACTTGCCTTTCTTCTCAATAGCATCTTTAGTCTTCTCATGTATCTTCCTCACAAAATCTGCACGCTTCGATGCCTCCATGTTGACTCTCTCATTTAATGGAAGCGGCAGTAAATCAAGCGGTATAATGGGTTTGAAACCATACACCACCTCAAACGGACATAACTGTGTGGTAGAATGTACCGCCCTGTTATAAGCAAACTCCACATGCGTCAAAAAGTCTTCCCACTCATGCAAGTTCTTCTTGATCATGGCCCGCAGCAACGTTGATAGTGTACGATTCACCACCTCCGTTTGGCCATCAGTTTGGGGATGACAAGTGGTACTGAATAGCAGCTTCGTTCCCAGCTTGCCCCAAAGTGTCTTCCAAAAGTAGCTCATGAACTTGACGTCACGGTCAGAAACAATCGTCCTTGGTACTCCATGTAAGCGCACGATGTCCCTGAAAAACAGATCAGCAATATGCGACGAATCGTCGCTTTTGTGGCAGGCAATAAAGTGTGACATCTTAGAAAAACGATCCACTACCACAAAAATAGAATCATGTCCTCTCCTGGTTCTAGGCAAACCTAACACAAAATCCATGCTTATGTCCTCCCATGGAGTTGTAGGTGCAGGAAGAGGAGTATACAAACCATGAGGCTTCAATTTGGACTTTGCCTTGTTGCAAGTGATGCAATGCTTAACAAACCTGTCCACATCACGTCTCATCCTTGGCCAATAAAAATGATCAGCCAACATCAGCAATGTCTTTTCACGTCCAAAGTGTCCCATCAAACCGCCACCATGTGATTCATGCAACAACAGCAAACGCACGGACGATTCTGGCACACATAATTTGTTAGCGCGAAACAAGTAGCCATCATGCACATGGTATTTTTCCCAAGCTTTCACATCAGAACACTTAGCAAAAGGCATGGAAAAATCAGTAGCATTAGCATATAAATCACGCAAACTCTCTAAACCAGGAACTTTAACATCTAAATGTATCAAAAGCATGCTTTTCCTAGAGAGTCCATCAGCAACCACGTTATCTTTGCCTTTCTTGTACTTAATAATGTATGGGAAGGATTCAATGAACTCAACCCATTTAGCATGACGTTTATTCAAGTTAGATTGGCATTTCAGATATTTCAAAGCTTCATGATCAGAATGTATGATAAATTCCTTTGGCCACAAATAATGTTGCCAAACCTCAAGAACACGAACAAGAGCATACAATTCTTTATCATAAACAGGATAGTTCAATTGTGCGCCATTTAATTTTTCAGAGAAATATGCAATTGGTTTACCCTCTTGCATCAACACACCTCCTATTCCAATGCCACTAGCATCACATTCAATATCAAACTAGCGAAGTGGCCCGCGCAATTGCGCGGCTAGATTTATATATAACTTTCAAAATTAGGCATTGCTAAGAATACATGTAGATGAATACTTTTGAGCTTAAATTCATATGATGTTCCATGAGAAGTCTTAGATGTTTGTGTCTCATTGGAACTACTTCCGCATTGTGATCACATATTTTAAGTATACATTTAAGGATTATCATAATTTTGCAACCCTGGAAACTGACATGATCTATATTTAGACATGCATGGAAAGTATATCTACTGAGGTAGATCATGAAAAGGAGTGACCCGCGCATTTGCGCTGCTAGATTTTTTAAGAACTTTTATCTTTGTGGTCAGTTTTCTACATGCTATATGATCGTAGCTCACAAAATTGTTCTGTTTTAATTCAACACTACTTATATGTTATATAAATAGAGTGCAGTCCTCAGACCCATATAATTTTTTTCGGATAATTAACTGACTCAAATACGACTTTTATGGCAATCTTCATATTTTCCACCTCCGATCTTGTCCTTCCAGTCTCTTGCTGTGCATCCTAGAACCAATATTTATTTTAGTCATTCCCGGCGAAGATTAGATCTAAACATGATATCTAAACTATTTGTTATATTCCTCAATGCGTGGTTATTTTATATTTCATTTGTTAGTTACTGCATAATATCCAGTCTAAATACATATGCATCAGTGCATGCTCATATTAATTATGGCAAATATAGTACATATGGACTTATTTACGTTAAACTGAATGCACAATGTGGAGTAGAAGGAACATAGATGTTTCACATCGTTACAAATTGGTGCCGATACATACTGATATTAAAATCTCAGTGTACAGATTTATGTTGTATAATTGAACACAAATGCAGTATAAGCATAAAATGAGAATGAAGTAATTAGTGCAACATACCTGAAATAGAATCCCGACAGGAAAAAGAAAAATCCTGGAGTATATTCAAGTTACATGACTGAATTTTATATTTTGAATATTCAATGATATTTTTTTTAGAAAGATGTCATCACAGAGAATCTTCTGCCAAGAAAAAAATTGAGCGTTAGCAAGTCTGCAAATTAATTTAATTCATAAAAAATAAGTTCAGTAAAAATTCTCATTATTTTTGCGCACGTTGGATCTACCAGATCCTTTCTCCATCCAACTGCACACACATCTTTGACCAATTCCAGCAAGTATAGATGGCAGTTCAGCTAAATACAACAGTTGAAAAAATTAAGCCACGGTGCTGAATTTATTAACCGACAAAGGCTAAGCAAGGGAGGGCAAACCAACTAAACCATCAGACAATGGATTGTGTTTCCACCAATGTTTCTCAAGGTACGATGCTCAGCTGCACAAAAAGATCAAAGAATACTTAGACACCAAATTGATGACTGTCTTACAATTTTGTCCAGGAAGAAGAAAAAACATCCCGCTGCCGCTGCTGTTTTTGCACGTGTAGTTCTCGAGACACATCGGAGACTCTCCGCAGCTGCCGCCCACTGGGTTTATGCTGCGACGCAATGCGCCGTTCGCCTGGGAAAGCAACTGCAGGAAACTGTTTTGATGTTCAGACGCAACTGTAGGCTTGCTGCCTGGAGCCTTGGAGTCCATGCGTGCAACTCCATGCCAGCTTGCTCATACCATAGGATATCGAGAACCACGATGTTGGGAGCGGGCTGCATGGTTGGGTGTGGTGAACAGGCAGATTGGTACGACCTGCCTTGTTGGCCGGCCGCCGGCAGCCGCATATACGCATGCGGTCGCCGTAAAACATGTGGAAACCTTGCTCCATCATGCCTTTCCTCTCCATCTTGTGGTCGCCGGAGCTGTTGGCGTCCTATGCGGCATCGTCGACCTGCAACTCCGGTGGAAACCCGATTCCTTCATGCCTTTCCTCTCTGGCCGTCTTCTGGACGCCTGAGCTGTTGGTGTCCTCTGCGGCATCGTCGCCTAGCAGTTACAGCTCCGCGCCGATGTCTAGTTGGGTGGCTTCCATCCATCGCCTCCCCTCCTTGAACGGCGCCTACAGAATCAGCCCTTCCCTCTATGATCCCGACTGGTTTGCTTTCCATGGTATCAGCTCACAGTCCTGCCACCATACGTTTTTTTTTTAAGGCCGGAGATGAATCAATCAGATTTGTGTCCACATATACACTGGAAATCGATCAGAATACGTTAGTGTTCCTCTTGCCTCGAGTTGCCGGACAGCATGCGCCGGCGTGGCCACGATGGATAATCTGGTCTGCCGTGAATATCTGGAGTTTTTGGTTGCTTCATGTGCGAACCTGGAAGCTAACGCCGGCCGGCCGGAGAAAATCGCGTCTCCAATACCCTCCAATCGATGTCGTCAATGCATGTCGATCTCGTGCGCGTGTCTCTATTTGTATCAGATATGCGTACGGGTAGAGGATCTACCAAATATATATATTGGTATACTTGTGTCAGGAAGGAATTATTTATGACGTCTATCTATGACGTCTGCAAGCCAATCTCTTTATCCTTCTCGTAGTCGACCTTGCTTCCTCACGTTGCTTCTCATATTATAACTTCTAAATCTACACCGTTGGCTTTTAGCTGGTTAATCTGAGCCATTTATTGTCTTGTGTTTTAATTATATAATAGATTGCTTATTGAAATCAGGAAGCATAAGCAAAGGTGCAGAAATCAAACATCGTTTCAGTTCATCAAATGCTGCATCTTGGGCTGGGTGTAACACCCCGGCCACCCCCGGGCCGGGCCTATCACCCCTGGCAGCTCTCTAGGATCTCTAGACTGGCCCCACAGATCAACACTGGTCTTTTCTGCGCACTTTGTCCTCACTCGTGCGCACCCGGGAACCAGTTCCCGGTCGGTCACCCATCCTTGGAGTGCCAAGCCCGCTTAACCTCGGAGTTCCTTCCAGATGAGCTTCCGGAAAAGAAGTTGCAACTTGTTGACATGAGTATCCTATCAATCCTATTGAGCCCTGAGCCAGGATCTCACATCCTTCCCCCTTAGAAGACCGACGCCCTCGTCGGTCAGCCCCCAGTCCAGGAACTTCCCCTCTTGGTACACGTCTGTAAGCCCAGTGCCGGCACATGCTCCACATGTCCGCGCCCCTGACCCGCACACGCCCGTGTTGCCGCGAGGGTTGGCTCTGATACCAAATTGTAACACCCCGGCCACCCCCGGGCCGGGCCTATCACCCCTGGCAGCTCTCTAGGATCTCTAGACTGGCCCCACAGATCAACACTGGTCTTTTCTGCGCACTTTGTCCTCACTCGTGCGCACCCGGGAACCAGTTCCCGGTCGGTCACCCATCCTTGGAGTGCTCCGGGCCAAGCACGCTTAACCTCGGAGTTCCGAGATCCTGGCTCAGGGCTCAATAGGATTGATAGGATACTCATGTCAACAAGTTGCAACTTCTTTTCCGGAAGCTCATCTGGAAGGAACTCCGAGGTTAAGCGTGCTTGGCCCGGAGCACTCCAAGGATGGGTGACCGACCGGGAAGTCCTTCCCGGGTGCGCACGAGTGAGGACAAAGTGCGCAGAAAAGACTTGTGTTGATCTGTGGGGCCAGTCTAGAGATCCTAGAGAGCTGCCAGGGGTGACAGGCCCGACCCAGGGGTGGGTCGGGGTGTTACAATTTGGTATCAGAGCCGACCCTCGCGGCAACACGGGCGTGTGCGGGTCAGGGGCGCGGACATGTGGAGCATGTGCCGGCACTGGACGCACAGACGTGTACCAAGAGGGGAAGTTCCTGGACTGGGGGCTGACCGACGAGGGCGTCGATCTTCTAAGGGGGTAAGGATGTGAGATCCTGGCTCAGGGCTTAATAGGATTGATAGAATACTCATATCAACAAGTTGCAACTTCTTTTCCGGAAGCTCATCTGGAAAGAACTCCGAGGTTAAGCGTGCTTGGCCCGGAGCACTCCAAGGATGGGTGACCGACCGGGAAGTCCTTCCCGGGTGCGCACGAGTGAGGACAAAGTGCGCAGAAAAGACTTGTGTTGATCTGTGGGGCCAGTCTAGAGAGCTGCCAGGGGTGACAGGCCCGACCCAGGGGTGGGTCGGGGTGTTACACTGGGCCCCACACAAAATCAACACCTTTCTTAGTAAGCTCATTCAAAGGTGCAGCAATAGTACTAAAGTCTCTTACAAAGCATCTATAAAAACCAGCAAGACCAAGAAAACTTCGTACTTGTCCAACAGTCATGGGAGTAGGCCAATTTGTAATAGCTATAATTTTTGCTTCATCTACCTCTACTCCATTTTTCGAAACAACAAAACCCAGAAATATGACCTTATCTTTGCAAAACGTGCATTTAGCAAGATTACCAAACAGCTTATTATCACGCAACACTTGCAAAACTTGTCTAATATGATCACTATGCTCAGATTCATTGCGGCTATAGATCAATATATCATCAAAATATACTACCGCAAATTTACCAATGAAATGCCTCAAAACATGATTCATCAATCTCATGAAAGTACTAGGTGCATTAGTTAAACCAAAGGGCATCACTAACCACTCATATAAACCGAATTTTGTTTTGAAAGCAGTTTTCCATTCATCTCCTTCTTTCATCCTAATTTGATGATACCCACTACGCAAATCAATTTTAGAGAACATAACAGCACCACTTAATTCATCTAACATGTCATCCAAACGTGGAATGGGGTGTCTATAATGAATAGTGATGTTATTAATAGCTCTACAATCTACACACATGCGCCAAGTACCATCTTTCTTAGGAACCAAAATAACAGGGACAGCACAAGGGCTTAAGCTCGCACGAATATACCCTTTATCAAGAAGCTCTTGCACTTGTCGTTGTATCTCCTTTGTCTCCTCGGGGTTGGTCCTATAGGGAGCTCGGTTGGGAAGTGTGGCTCCAGGAATCAAGTCAATTTGATGCTCAATACCCCGCAATGGTGGCAAACCAGCGGGCACTTCCTCCGAAAAAACATCACCAAATTCCTGCAAAACATCAGAAACACCAATAGAGAGAGGGGTCATGTCGTTAGAAACAAGGATTTCCCCCTTGCACATAAGCACAATGGGTACTAGAGTGGGATCCTCACGAAACTCTCTCAAATCAGATTTGGTGGCTAACATTACTAATTTCTTCTCTCCCTCACTTTTCTTTTTACCACTCGAATTTGGCTGGTGGCTCTCACTCACCGAAGATGGAGTCTCTCTACTAGCTAATCTCTCACGCTCATCCTCATGGTGAACCTCAACCTTTTGACGTGAATCATTTACAATGTCATGCGGTGTCAAAGGTCTCAAAAGAATCTCCTTGCCCTGCCAATTGAGCTGGTATGTGTTGGATCGCCCATTGTGACGGACATCACGGTCATATTGCCAGGGACGTCCCAACAACAAATGGCACACCGTCATAGGAACTACATCACACTCCACGGTGTCCTTATATGGTCCAATCTGAAACTCAATACGCACTATGTGATTGATCTTTATCTCTCCACGATCAGTCAACCACTGGATATAATATGGGTGTGGGTGTGGTAGATATTTCAGATTCAGTTTTTGACAAAGCTCTTTACTAGCCAAATTGTGGCAGCTGCCACCATCAATGATCACTTTGCACGACCTACCATTACCAACATCAGCTCTTGTTTGAAACAAATTGCAGCGCTGTTCCGCAGGACTAGGTGTAACACTCAATGCTCTAGGTGCGCAAACAATGGATGGCAAATGTGTAGCATCAGCATAATGCAAACCATCCTCAGCGTCCTCTGGAGAATCAGGATCAGCCTCGTCACCGCTCTCATACTCACCGGTCTCCTCATTAATCAACATAACCTTTTTATTTGGACACTCACGCTTGAAGTGACCCTTGCCTCCACATGTATGGCAGCTCATATCACGTGTGCGAGCAGTAGAGTTTGAAGAACCCGTACCACTAGCTGCAGGTTGTGGTGCCGATTTAGCAGGAGGAACAACCGAAACTGATTTGGAGGGTGTAGCAGAACCACGGAAACTAGCAACAGGACTAGGCGATACCGTACTAGGTGTAGTCTGTGCTGAAAAGCTACCTCGCCCATAGGAAGAATGAGGTGCATACTTGGCGTCTTCGGCCAACTGTAACTCAGCTTCACGTGCCTGGTGCAACAAATCCTGCACATCGCCATATTGATGGTGACGCACAATCCGCTTGATATGAAAGCTCAAACCTGAAAGAAAACGTTGCATAGTTTGTTCAGGTTCTTCTCGCACTTTAGCACGCTGCATGATCATCTCCATCTCCTTGTAGTACTCATCTACAGACATGGTGCCTTGCTTCAAATTCTGCAATTTATCATATAAACAACGGATGTAATTACGAGGAATAAAACGGTGACGCATCTCCTCCTTCATCTCTCGCCATGAAAGAATGGGCACTTCATTAGCATCACGCCGAGCAGTCACAAGTCCGTCCCACCACAGCAAAGCATAGCCATCAAACTCAGAAGATGCAAGCTTGACCTTTCTATCTTCAGTGTAATCATGCAAACGCCATAATTTTTCCATCTTCAGCTCCCAATTGATGTACTCTTCCACGTCAATAGCACCTTCAAATTTAGGAATGCTGAATTTTGGTTTTCCAGAACATCATCATCACCATTGGCTGCATGACCAACATTATGGCCCAAATTGCGGCGCGCACCAACAGGAGCAAAACCCCTACCAGGAGGTGCGGCACCTCTACCTCTAGCAGGAGGTTGTGGTCCATGTCTAGCAGGAGGCACATGAGCAGGATCCTCCTCCTCTTCCTCCTCAGCATCAAAGTCTTCTCCGTGATCACCATGAACACTAGCATCATCAGCTGGCTGGTTGTTGCGTTGTGTCAACATACGCAGAGCACGAGTCAAGGTGTCAAGATTCGCCTGGATGGTAGTTAACGTAGCCGCAGAATCATTAGCTGTCCGCAGGACAGTCTCAAGCTTCCCGTCCGTGGCAGCCAAATCTTCTTGTATTTTGTCACACTTGGTAGTGAACTGCCGGGACAAATGATCACGAAGAGCCTCATATTCTCTCCAAGTAACAGTCGCAGTTCCAGCCTTCGTTTGCCTCACCACGCTATCCCTCTCGTCTTCTGAAGACATGGTTAGTGCACACAAGTGTATATAGTAATATGTAGGTGGAAAACTCTCAACTCACTCAAAACCGAAAGAAATTGTGTATCTTACCGTTCCAAAGTGAATAGTAAAGCTTACCACTTGTAGTGACAGAACGTGCACGGAGGGGGTGAAGCGAATATTATGGGTATCAAAGTGTCACACAACAAAACCAGGGTATTTGAGTGAAGCTTGGAAGGGATACCTAACTACACCAATTTACAAATCCTAGTGCTGATCGTATGACACACTGGAAAAGCACACGGTGGAGATAAACGGGGCAAAACAACTATGAAACAAGAGTGTTACAATGCACTAGAAAGACACTAGCAAGTTGCTCAGATTAACAGGCACAAGATTGCTCAAAACTATTAGTGTCAAACTGATAAAGATAATATGCAACATGGCCTCTTGTCCCTTTTTTTTAAACTTCCTTTTGATATTATATATTTTTTTAAAATTTCAATTTTCTATGGCCAGCAACTTGAAATACACCAAGACACACAACTATGAGCAGCCTGTGAGCACAAAACGTTAGCTAGTCTTATCTGGGTAAGCTCCTAACACCGGCTGTAGAAAGGTTGTGTCTATGTTTTTCAAAGAAGTGACAAAAACTCGACCTTCCCGGACTCTTTTGGCAATTCTGAGCGGTCCGAAAGCCGTACACCGACGAAGTGCGTGTGGCTGGACAGAACTTTTTCTCACGACGATTTTGATAGGTCGAACGTCGAAAACGAAGTTCGTATGCAAAAGTTATGGCCCGTTGAATTTTCTGTCGGAAAACTGTCTCTAACACGAACTCGGTTTACGGAAGCCTGTTTTTCCTTGACGACACACGCGATTCGTCAGCAAAACCTCAGCGAAAACTGGAACGCGGCAGAAAACGGAAAACGACTCGGAAACAACCCTAAACTTCTACGACTCGGACAAGAACAGGTACGCAAAAACGAAAATGACCAGCAACTAAAACTTGTAAATCGATGCAATCTAGGGCTAAGGCAAAATCTAAACCTAATATTTTTGGCTTTTTCTGTATAGGACGAAAAACAATATATCTACGGGGATGGATTTGTGGATGCTCACCGAGTAAACGCTGGAGCTCTGATACCAAGATGATAACGGGTTGCCCGATTTTCTCAGTGAGCTGCGGGTAGATGGAGGATGGTGGAAGATAACTTGCGAGAATCCGACAAACTCTCCGGCTGCTCCCCTGTTGCCAATGCAACAGCTCTTTAACCCAATGGATATTCGCGACGCCTCACACCGATGCAACGTAGCCGCCGACCATGAAGCGGTTTCTTCAATCTACTAATTCCCAGTGGAATAACAGATCACACTCAAACTTTGGTAGCAATAACCTCTAGATCGCAACAAAGTGGAGGGGTGAATTCCTGATCGAAACAAAGAGGAATTCCGATAGATGAATGCTTAGCAATCCAATCTAGGGTTTAACATAAACGTGGTCTGACCTAATCTAGCCGCCGGCCTTGGCCTTATATGGGGGCCAACCGACCTAGGACTTGTCCTACTCAAAACGGGGATTTGATTCAACCTAAAACGAGTACAAACCGACCAAAAATGGTTCGGTCAGATCTGGGCACGCAGGCCCGCCGGCCTGGCTGGGTTGTAGGCCGGCCTGGAGGCCGGGCGCCTCTGCTGCCTAGCCGGCCTAGGCCGGCCTAGAGGCCGGGCTGGAGGCCGGCCGGCTTTGGTGCGCTTCCGGCCTAGGCCGGGTCAAGGCCGGGATGGAGGCCGGGTCCGTCGGGTGTCCAGCCGGCCTGGCCGGGCTGTAGGCCGGCTTTCCTGGTTCCTCTTTTGTGTCTCCTTCTTCGTCTTCCCCTCTTGCGCATGCCTCCCGCTCCTCCCTCGCGCCATTGGGGACGTCGTACTCCAATCCTTGCTGCTCCTCTAGCCCTCCTTCAATGTTTGTGTTATCAATAACCCTGATCATACACAAGTGCATAGATTTAGGTAGTATAAAGTTCTCATTATCACAAACATCATATTCAACTAAGAGTGAGTTCACCTGTTGTCCAAGTAGCTTGGCACGAGCTCTTGTCATTGGTCCAATCCTCACTTCATTAGGCTTATCTTGGACAGCAACATCATCAATGGAAGAAGACGGTAAAGGACTAGGGATGTCCTCATCATTTGGCATATCATCTTTCTTGGTTCTACTTGGCTTTTCTCCTTGTTGGGTTTTGGTGCTTGTTGTGATCTTCATGACAAGCCCAAGTTCACCGAAAACGGATTTCGTATGGAAAACTTATTGACTTTTCGGTTTTGGAGGTTTTACCGGTTATTCCTTTTTAGAGAGGTTTTACCTTTCTACATTTGGTTTTACCCTCCCTTGTTGAACTATGATGTTTCTCTGCATGATCTTATAGAGCTCGTTGTGGTGATTCCAACGAGACCAAGAACATCAAAAATGGAGTTCGTATGCGAAAGTTTTGCCCGTTTTGGTATTAGTGTTTTTGCAGTTTTTCAAAGGGCGGTAGTTCTTGGTTTAAAATATAATGATGTCGACTCCTTAAAAGAGAAGGGTGAGATGGTATTTTGTGCTCTCCCTAATAGTAGTAAAGCTATCTCCCTTTTTTTGTGAAATCTTAACTTATGCTATTAAGAGTTGCGAAGTCATTGAAGAAAAGGGAAGACTTGAAAGAGAATACGCTCTTGAAATTGCCTCCCTTACCGGTAATCTTGAGGATGAGTAAGAGCTCCGGGTTTATCTTGAGGAGAAACTCAATTCCATTGAGGAGACAAATGATTTAGTGGTTGCTAAACTCATTAAGGAACATGACCATACCATTGCAAAATATAAAGTGCTTAAAAAGGAAAAGGTTGAATTTGGTGTTGGCAATGCTAGACTAATTGAGGATATAGATAGACTTGACAAAGCTCATAAGGCTTTGGAAAGTGAATACTCTCTCCTTACCAAGTCTCATGATCAACGCCAAACTCAACTATCTAAAATTGTTGTGCCTAGCTCTTCTACTTCCTCTTGTGACCATGCAAATATTATAGAGGAAAATGCTAGGTTGAATGATGAGCTCACCAAGTTGTCTTCTTCCATTTCTAATATTAATGATGCTTGTGCTACTAACTCCACTTCATGTGAAGCATCTATTTTGAAGGAGAATGTTGAGCTAAGGGCTCAACTTGAGTTGTTAACTAGCAAGTATGAGAAATTGGAAGAAAGTCATGAAAAGCTCTCTAGCTCTAATGAGGATCTTCTAGCATCCCATGCTAGGCTAAAGTTAGCTCATGAGGCTATCTCTACAAAGGTAACATCTTGTGAGCCTCATGTGGACAAAGTCACAACTTTTACTAAAAATGTTTTATTGCCTTGTGCTAGTCCTAGTAATTCTTTATCTCATACTTTTGCTAAATCTTGCAATGAATTACTTTCCTTGCCTTGTTGATCTAACAATGAAACATCTACTTCCTCTAGTATTTGTGTTGATACTAACCATGTAGAGGAATTAAAAGAGCTCAAGGCCCAAGTCACTTCTTTGGAGAAAGACTTGGAAAAGCGTCATGTTGGGGATTCTACACTTGACAATATGTTGAGTGTACAATGACGCCCCAATGACAAGAGTGGATTTGGATTCAAATCCAATATCAAGAACAATTCCAAGTATAACAAGAAGAAAAAGGGCCAAGAACAAGTTAAAGATTCGGCCAAGTTTGTTTCCTTCAAGTGCAAAGTTGAAGGGCACCATGTTAGATCTTTCCCTTTGAAAAAGAAGTCTCTTAGTGAGAAGCAACAAGGGAAGAGGCCTCAAGCTCAAACTCAAGTTACTCAAGTTGAAAAACGGCCGCTTCCCAAGAAGAATCAAGCTACCCCTCCTCAAGTCGAGATTCCAACTAAGAAGAAGGGAGGAAGCCAATGTTGCTACATATGCCGTGAGAAGGGCCACTTTGCTTCTTCATGCACTAATGGTACCTCATCTAACCCTATTATAATTGATGATGTTTATTCTCTTCGGAAGGATACGGTTGGCAATGTGTTTGCCAAATATGTTGGTACTCAAAATGGTGTCAAGAAAAGAACCATTTGGGTTGCCAAGCCTATTGTGACTAACCTCTTAGGACCCAACTTGGTTGGGGACCAACAAGCTAAAACTTGATCAATAGGTATTGTTGGAGGGCATTGGATACTTGGCAACATCATGAAGAATTAAGAGACCTTCATCAATTATATTCCCTCAAGCCAAGTCATTTGGGTTATATTGTTCTATCTCATATCCAATGTTCCTCCTTGCGGTAACTTGTGCTTATATCATATATACATTGAAAGTTGCTTGCACCCTTGCATGTGTTTGGTTTTGTACCTTGCTAGTGTTTGTATGTGTTGTGCTCTCTACTTACTTATCTTGAGAAATCAAATATGTGTATGTTGGTTTGCACACCATTTACTTGTTTTGAGCCTTATTGGTTTTATTTGCTATATTATCGTGTTGGCTCTCTTTGAGAGATTAATGGACTATTCCATTTTGGAAGAGTGATATGCTTCGTGCACTTCACAATCCTAAAAATGTGTGTACATGAAGAATACCACTTAGCGATGATATATCAATATTATCTATTCTCTATGTGGTATGTCATGCTCATGAGAAATTCAAATTCTATAATGTCCATTAATTATCTCTAGTTTCTTTCTTTTCCTCTTGTTAAGATAAAATGATTTATCACATTATGGGGGAGTAATAAGCTATGTACATATTACAAGCCTAGAAAATGTGAACATGTGAGGTTTTGCCACCTAGAATTGATATTGTTAATTATCTTATTCCTATGTGGCATGTTGCTTAAACAAGTTCCATATTTTCTTAAATTGCTTCTTGTCTCTCATCCTTTGGTATCTTGTTTGTGAGAGAGTTTCTTGGTGCTTTGCATGATCGTTGATTAATTGAAGCCATCAAGAATCTCTATCTAAGCATGTTTTTCAATTCCTATCTTTTGCCACATGCTTATGTTTTGTGAATATGGTCTTGAATATATCTTTGCAATCTACCACCAAGAAATATCTCCATACATTACTTGTCTTTTGAGAAGTGATAATCATATTTGTGGTAAATATATTGATCATATTTAGTTGTTTACATTGGCTTTTGATCGAAATTTGCCTTATTTATTGCCAATGATTTGTTTTGATCTAACTCACCTTTTGTCTTCCTTGTATCCTTTTGGATCCTTTGTGCTCTACTCAAAATTTGTTTTATGCTTTCTTGAGTTAGGAGAAGCAATGATCTCATTATTGTGCATTTACATTCAAAGTCACACTTCAAGATAATACACTATTCTTGAGGAAGCTATCCTACATTGAGTAGAACACCATACTTTAAATTGGTATTGTATCTTATTGCTTTTCTTGAACATGACTAGTGTTTGAACTATATATGGAAAGTGATGATCCCATTTGTGTGCATTTTGTATTCAAATGCAAGATCATAAATGATGCACAAATCTTGAGGGAGCTATCCTATATGCTTGAGAACACTATTTGTCTTCAATTGGTTCTTGATCCCAATGATATGTCTATTTGGAAGACAAGCATTTTTTGTCTTGGTACTTTGTGCCATCATGAAAAATATAGAGGGTTTGGTTGATTCCTTGATCTTATTTTCATTTGATATCTTCTCAAATTGGTACCCTCAATCATGTGTTGATTTGGGTCTCTGATATAATTTGGACATTTTTTTTAGTCACACTTTTGTGTGCTCTCTTGGTTTAAGCGGTATTTTGTCCAAGTTGTATCTCGTTTGGTTCTTGAAAGTCTTGTGCATGCATATTTATTATATGTATTTCTTATGGCATGCTTACTTTCGTTGATCCAATATATAGGATAAACTCCATCAAATCTTAAATGGCTAAGATGCGCATGAAATTCAATTTCATATCAATATGCATATATTTATGTGGAGTTTTTCCTATGTAATGTAGTTGCTCTAACTACTTTGGAACCAATGAGTTTGGGTGCCATGTTGTACTTCAATGTGTTTTAGGTACACTCGAGATGCATTGGAAGCTTGTCTCATTTATAAGGAAGGTGTTTCCACCATGTTCTTATTGGAGCCAAGCTCAGATGATCGTGAACTCTTATCTTCTACATCACCCAATGCTATCTCGGTAACAAGTATCTACCTCATGCATATATTTCTAGCTTTCAACCTTGTGTAGGTTGTACATTGGCATGAATCTCTTTTTTGTTGCAATTGATTTGATTCTTGCAAAGTTCTTACCAAAACATCTTTATTGCAAATGTGAGTAAGCCGGGATGATTACATATAAGGGGACTACATATAATCATTTTCATGATTCATCGATCCCAAATATGTCAATCTAGCATATTCTTCTAAAGTCTCTCATGTGTAATATTGATGAATTTTCAAAATCATTTGCCTTTTGTGATACTTGTTATCTTTCTCCGAGCATCCCAACTATCACCTTTTCCCTTGTGGATTTTTTATGCTATGATGAGTGTGTGTTGGAAGTTCATCTATATTCTTTTAAGATAAAATTGAGCTTTGCCCTATGCTTGTAAACAAAGATCTTATTGGTGTATTTATGACTTCCTCTTGGATATCATGTTCTTTACCTTTGTACCTATTTTGTGTGTCCATGTTTATTTGTGGACTTATATCTTCGTGATTGGTGTCTACTTACAAACTTATACCCATGAGAATAGTTACAACTTTAATTGGCATTCCAATTCTTTAGTGACCACCTCTTATTGTTTTTTGATTCTTTGGTGGTTTCTAAATGGCAGAAGCTTTGTTTTTTTTTATTTGGTATGCTTTTGGCATCTTAATAAGCTTGTGGACCTATTTGCTATATCTTCTTTGGTTTGTGTGTATGGGAAAGACATGATATGCACTATGTGCCACATATATTGAAAGACTATGTTGATGCTTTGGCTCATCCTTGTATTAGTCTCCTAAAATGTCTTTCTATGTCACACCATCTATTTTGTTACAAGTTGTATTGCTTATTTTCCCATTTATGTTCTCTTGCACGTGTTTGTGTTCAAAATTATCTAGGAGGAAGTGAGGATTTCATGTTGTGCATACCATATTGAAATGCATATCCTGCTTTGTGCACGTACCTTGGGGAGTTCCCTCTTGATTTTTTTAACACTTTTCGGATCCTTTTGATTGCTTGCTTCTTTCGTCGAAGTGTATTTCTCTTTGATATTCTTTTGCAATTTTTGGATCCTCGATATAGTTTGATCTCTCTCCATCTATTCTTCATTGGATATGTGTATTTGATTCCACTCACATCATGAGAAATGCACACATTATGGGAAGCTCTTTATATATTGGCCTTCTTAATTTTTCACCCATTTCGGCAATGGATGCCAATGGGGGAGAAGTTTAGAGGGTTTAAGGGATTTTGGTTTTATGCTTTAGTTTCGTTCTTAAGCATTTGCCTTTCATGCTTGCATCCTTGCTATGGTTGCTTAATTCATTATATAAACCCTCGTAATAGGGATTGTCATCAATTACCAAAATGGGGGAGATTGAAAGTGCATGTTGCCCCCATGCGTGGTTTTGGTAATTAATGACAATCCTTATGGACTAATGTTTGCATTGAAATATTCTTATAGATCTTGGCCATAGGAAAATATTGAAATATTCTTATATATCTTCATGGGGTTATATGAAGAATGGTCATATATTGAGTTGAGCATATTGCAAGTATGTCTTGAAGGATTTAAGACATCATCTTTGTGAAGAGAGAATGAAATATACAAGGTTGATCAAGACTAAGTGCAAAGAGTGGATTCAAGTTGATCAACACACAAAGCTAAATGATGTACCATGTGGGATCATGTGATCCAATGGTATGGTAAGAAATTGTCCATATAGCTTTGTGAATTAACCCATTATGTGTGTGTGTGTGGCATTTCTTTGTTGGGTTAGGTATCTCTCCATGGGCTTGCATCAAAAGGAAGATTTCTTATAGCTCATGGAGGATGACGTCAAGTGTTGATCGTCATCAAGGTTGAGTTGTGCAAGTTCAAGATGCGCATATAGAAGATATCATATGCTTGAACCTTGCAACCCATTTGGAGATAATGGTCAAGTGAAGATGTGGCTAAGAGATGCACTCCCATCTTGGTGTATGGGGGAGCGATATGTGAGTCTTCACCAAGCAAAGCGCAATCAAGAAAGGTGGTCCACTTGAAGAGATCAAGATCGTCATCTTCTAGCTCAAGTGGAATGCGCAAGGCAAAGGTATGATCTTGATAGGGTTTCAATTTTACCGGTCTCATGGTGTTAGTGGGAGACCGGGTTATAGGATAGACACCGTACTATTAAGAGGGTCTGTCAAGTGAGTAACTTGATCGCATCTTTATGGAGAGCTCAAACCTTTACATACTTGGCATATCATCTTTCTTGGTTCTACTTGTCTTTTCTCCTTGTTGGGTTTTGGTGCTTGTTGTGATCTTCATGACAAGCCCAAGTTCACCGAAAACGGATTTCATATGGAAAACTGTCGGCCCAGTGAAATCCAGGGTGTGCTGGGCCTGTCCTCTACGGCCCTCGTCACTTGATGGCGAATTTTCGCTAAGGACCAAGCCTACGGCTTGGAGAGCCTCGCGAGGCGACTTGCCTCGCGAGGGCTTTTGAGGCAGCAGAGGCCTGCGGAGGCCATATCCACTACTGCCCCCTCTTCAAGGAAATCTCCCCTGGGGAGAGGTCAACGCTGAATTCTCTACAGGGCGCCCAAGCTCTCGTGGAGATCGCTTCGCTGTAAAGCAACCCCTGCAGAACGCACATGGGCTCTGCAGCGGCCGCAGAGTGACGCGCGCCCCTGCGCGCGGTGACGACGACGCCGCAGTTGCCATTTTGGTGATTAAAGGGGTCAACAAAGCTGTGCCATCCGCACCGGACTACAAGGGTTTCCTCTTTGGTGATAAGGGGACCGGCCGGCGCTACACTCCACGGCCAACGTCATCGTGGGCACCCCCACGTTCCTCTGCGGCCCCAGCTGGCCGTCCTGCATGGACGGTGGTTACTCTGCTACAGGAGTCAGCTTTTCGCCCATGGACCGCGTCCATGGACAACCGGGCTGCGGTGCACCGCGCTCTACCTTCTGCGCCACGTGACAGCCCTACCATAGTGCAAGCGCAGGGAGGGAGCACGGGGCGCCTAAAAAAGGAGGACGAGCAGCACCGTAGCAAGGGATCGCATTCTCATTCCAGCATAGCCACTTACGCGCAAGGAAGAAGAAGACCATAGCTTCCCTTCCTTGTGTACACCATTGCCAAAAGAGAGCCCTCGGCAAACTCATTGTACTGTAACCTCTACAAGCAGTGCAATACAGACAAGCAGGAGTAGCGGTGTTACCTCCACACGAGGGCCGCGAACCTGGGTACGGGCTGGTGTTCATCTCTGTCGTGATGTCCCTCCACTTGCTCGACGAGCACCGTCGCCGTGCAGGTTGAGGGTTGTTTGACCAACGTGTTCAGCCCCTTACACGAACTCTCTTCGTGAGTTTGGCTATCCCTGTTTCGTGGGAGTCATTCTCCGACAAAAACTTATTGCGTTTTCGGTTTTGGAGGTTTTACCGGTTATTCCTTTTTAGAGAGGTTTTACCTTTCTACATTTGGTTTTACCCTCCCTTGTTGAACTATGATGTTTCTCTGCATGATCTTATAGAGCTCGTTGTGGTGATTCCAATGAGCCCAAGAATAGCAAAAACGGAGTTCGTATGCGAAAGTTTTGCCCGTTTTGGTATTAGTTTTTTGCAATTTTTTCAAAGGGCGGTAGTACCGCCCTACTACCGACTTTGCTACCGGATCTCGTTTTTTGGTACTGGATTCGAGTGGTTTTTTACCCGGTAGTGACCCGATAGTACCCTGCGCCCAGTAGTACCGGGCGGGCCAAAAAACAGCCCAACGGGCAGATTTTCAGGCAACTATTTAAGGGGTCTTCTTCCCCAAATGGTACCTAACAACTAGAGCACGTTTTTCCCCTCTCTCTCCTCCATTGTTGACCTTGGAAAATCTTGCCTTCCTCTCAATCCCTCCATGATTCTTGCATATATTTGAGGGAAAAGTGAAAGGAGATCTACATCAACAATTCCATCAATCCATCTCTCCTCTAAGTGAGGGGAACCTAGTAGATCTTGATCTTGGAGTTCTTGGTGTTTCTCCTCTTTTTTTCTTCCTCTCTTATTCCCCCATAAGCATTTATTGCTTTGTTGTAATTTGAGAGTGAAGGATTTGAGCACTTGTGCTCTTGCCATTTGCATTTTGGTGCATCGGTTTGCTGTCTCCACGAGGATTCGTGGAAGTGAAAGTTGTGAGCTTGTTAGTCTTGGATCGTTGGACCCTAGACGGTTCGTGGTGCTTGGGAGCTCCCAATCCATTTGTGGGATGTGCCTCAAGATTGTTGTAAAGGCTCCGGATTCCGCCTTGAAGGATTCCGGTAGTGGAAGGTGAACCGAGCTTTTGTGCGAGGTTAATCGGAGAATAGGGTGAGGCCATTTGTGGCGTTTGAGTTTGAAATTCACACTCCTCCAACGAGACGTACTCTCGTAACAAGGAGAAACTCGGGAATACATCATCGTCTCTGCGTGCCTCGGTTATCTCTTTACCCGAGCTCTTTACTTATGCACTTTACATCGTGATAGCCTTCGTGCTTGAAGTATTATACCTTGCTATCACATTGTTACTTGTCTTGCTTAGCATAAGTTGTTGGTGCACATAGTTGAGCCTAGAATATTTAGGTTGTCTGCTTGTTAAATTAAAACACCTAGTTTTATTCCGCATTTATCAAGCCTAAACCGGAAAAGTTTTAATCGCCTATTCACCCCCCCCCCCTCTAGGCGACATCGGTGTCCTTTCACATGTGAAAGTGCATGAGCCCTCATGTGTGGTTTTGGTAATTAATGACAATCTCTATGGACTAATGGTTGCATTGAGCTATCCTTGTAGGGCTTTTCCATTGGCAATACTTGAACACCATGTGTTGGTATCAAGTTTGAAAGAAGAAGATAAAGTGATGACCAAAGCATTATCCAAGTCATCATATATATTAAGAGAAGAAGTTGAAGTGCAAGTTCAAGAGAAGCATCTCGAAGAAATCCTATGCTTGAAGCTTGTCACCCATTTGGAGATATTGGTCAAGTGAAGATGTGCCTTATAGAGGCTCTCCCATATTGGTGTATGGGAGAGCGATATGTGAGTCTTCACCAAGTAAAGCGCAATCAAGAAAGGTGGTTCACTTGAAGAGATCAAGATCGTCATCATCTAGCTCAAGTGGATTGCGCAAGGCAAATGTATGTTCTTGATAGGATTTCTATTTTACCGGTCTCATGGTGTTAGTGGGAGACCGGGTTATAGGATAGATGTCGTACTATCAAGAGGGGCTCTCAAGTGAGTAACTTGATCGCATCTTTGTGGAGAGTTCAAACCTTTGCATATTTCGCATATCATCTTTCTTGGTTCTTACTTGGCTTTTATCCATGTGAGAATTTAGAGCTTGTGCTCATCTCCATACCAAGCTCTAGTTCATCAAAAAACGGATTTCATACGAATATCTTGTTACATTTTTTATGTTGGAGGTTTTACCGGTTTGCCTTTTCTAAGAGAGGCTAAACTCTCTCCTTTTGGCTTCCACCTCACATGATGAACTATGATGTTTCTCTGCATAATCTTGAAGAGCTCTTCGTTGCGATTCCAACGAGCCCAAGATCATCGAAATCGGAGTCCGGATGAAAAAGTTATTGTCATTTTTGGTTTGCTGTTTCTGCAGTTTTCTGGGGGCAGAAATATCCGGTCCCCCGGAAATTTCCGGCACTATTTCTGGCCAGAGTCCAGTACCGAAAATTTGGGGCACTTAGTCATTTTTCGGGGGTCCAGAAATATCCGGTACTCAACCCGGAAATATCCGGTGCGCTGTTTTTCCAGCAACGACTCTTTTTCGTGAGTACCTATATAAGTCCCCCTTCTTCCCCAATGGTTCCCCAACCATTTGAGCACGTTTTCCCCCTCTCTCTCCTCCATTGTTGACCTTGGAAAAGCTTGCCTAGCTCTCAATCCCTCCCATGATTCTTGCATATCTTTGAGGGAAAAGTGAGAGGAGATCTAGATCTACAATTCCACCAATCCATCTCTCCTCTAAGTGAGGGGAACCTAGTAGATCTTGATCTTGGAGTTCTTGTGTGGTTCTCTTCTTTGTTTTTCCTCTCTTCTCCCCCACAAGCATTAGTTGCTTTTGGTGGGATTTGGGAGTGAAGGACTTGAGCACTTCTTGTGTTCTTGCCTTTACTTTTGTGCATCGGTTTGCTCTCTCCACGAGGATTCATGGAAGTGAAAGTTCGTGAGCTTGTTACTCTTGGGTCGTTGGACCCTAGACGGTGATTGAGACCTTTTGTGGTCACTTGGGAGCTCCCAATCCTTTTGTGGGTTGTGCCTCAAGATTGTTGTAAGGGACTCGATTTCCGCCCAAAAGGGAAATCAATAGTGGAAGGTGAACCGAGCTTTTGGGGAAGGTTCATCGGAGAATAGGACGAGGCCATTTGTGGCATTTGAGTTTGAAACTCACACCCCTCCAACGAGACGTACTCCCCTAAAAAGGAGGAACTCGGGAATACATCCTCGTCTCCGCGTGCCTCGGTTATTTCTATACCCGAGCTTTTCGTGCTTGAAGTATTATATCTTGCTATCACTTTGTTGCTTGTCTTGCTTAGCATAAGTTGTTGGTGCACATAGGTGAGCCTAGTATATTTTGGTTGTTAGCTTGTTAATTTAAAAAACTAGTTTTATTCCGCAATTATCAAGCCTACACCGGAAAAGTTTTAAATCGCCTATTCACCCTCCCCCCCCCCCCCCCCCCGTCTAGGCGACATCCTTGTCCTTTCAACATGTTCACCCACTGTACTAGTCATTGAGTCACCAGGTTTAGAGGGCGAGGAACAGCTCGGGTTGCCAAAGCAATCAATGAGAGGTAAATCAGGAGCTGGAACAGCAGTTGGTCCCAGGTGACATTTCAATTGACTGACATGAAAAACATTGTGGATTTTGGTCCCTGTCGGTAGCAGCAGATTATAAGCTATAGGACCAACCTTTGCCAGAACACAATATGGACCATAGAATTTAGTTGTCGATTTTAGACCATGTTTCACACCAAATGCTGCCATACGATAAGGCTGGAGTTTAATGTATGTCATGTCGCCAACTGAAAACCGATGTTCAGTGTGATTTGCGTCTGCATACTTATTCATCCTGAGCTCTGCTTTCATAGATTTGCTTTCAGCTACTGGAGCATTTCCACCGTGCTTGGTCAGAAAAGATTTGGCATCATATTCCAAAGGTCCAGCCATTGAGATTTCACTTATAAGACGAGCTGGTGAAAGAACATTTCATAATCCCTCGATTGTTTGGTGTGTTAGGCAACAACACTAGTGATAATTTAACCGTGTTTTAAGTGATCCAGGATTTAGGGATTTGATCTTATAAGCATCGAACTCCAAAAACATGAGACAAAGAGCTAGTGCAAGCCTCTGTCAAAACCGGAATATTGGGCCGGACTATTTGAGTCAGGGCCGGATATTCCGGGGTGCTAAAATTTCTGCTAAGGAACAATTGTGCGAGCCTCTGGAAAAACCGGAATATTTGGCCAGACCTTTTGAGTCTGGGCCGGATATTCCTGTCCACTGGATTTTCGGCTAAGGACCTGCCAGCCAGTTGTGCGAGCCTCTCGAAAAACCGGGCCTTTGGGCCAGAAGTTTTGAAGCCAGGCCGGATATCTTTGACCTCCATTGTGGAAGCTTAAATCTACTAGATCTCCCAATCCCTCTACCCAAACACCTTGATCTTTGGAGGATTGAAGGAGAAGGCCAAGAGCTACAACTTCACCAAAGCGTTCTTCATTTCCCCCTCATTCACTTGAGGCATTTGAGCCTAGGGTTTCCACTAGGAAAACCTAGGCATCTTGTTGTACTCACTTGCTACTTTTGTGTGGCAGATTCGTGGTGCTTAGGAGCTCCCAATCCAGTTGTGGGTTGTGCCCCAAGTTTGTTGTAAGGGCTCTGAATTCCGCATTGAACGATTCCGATAGTGGAAGGTGAACCAAGCTTTTGGGCAAGGTTCATCGGATAATAGGGTGAGGCCATTTGTGGCGTTGAGTATTGAAACTCACACCCCTCCAACAAGACGTACTACCCTAAAAAGGAGGAATTCAGGAATACATCCTTGTATCCGCGTGCTTCCCGTTCGGTTACTCCTTACTCACTAGTTCTTACTTGTATCTTGCCTTGCTTAGTGTTAACTTGTCATATAGGTAAATTCATCGTAGTTGCATATCTAGAGAATTTACTTTTGTTTCAAACCTTAATCGAAAAAGAATTAAAATTTGGAGTAGCACCTATTCCCCTCCCCCCTAGGTGGCCATACAATCCTTTCAACTGGGAACCCATACAATGCATGAAAGGGTGTGAACTGAGTAGTTGTGGGGAAGGAAGAATTATACCACCATTCGGCTAGTGACAACCAATAACTCCATTTCATGGGCTCTACAATTGCTATACTGCGAAGATATGATTCGAGGCATTAATTAGAGCGCTCGGCGGTACAAGATATGGGTGGTAAGTTGTGCTCATTCGCAAGTTAACTTTCAATGTTTTGAAAATTCGTTGCCAAAACTTGCTGGTGAAGATTCTATCACAATCGGTCACTATATAGATAGGTAGCCCATATAATTTGAAAAACATTGTTGAAAAATGCTTGTACAGCTATATGCATTGTATATGGGTGTGAAAAAGCAATAAAGTGAGAGTATTTGGTCAACCTGTCCACAACTACCAGAATAATCTCTTTACCGTTGGATTTTGGAAGACCTTCGACAAAATCCATAGAAATATGTTGCCATGCCCTACCAGGTATGGGAAGAGGAACAAACATGGCATGCTAATGACAGTGTTCAGCCTTTGATCTTTGGGAAATTGGGCAAAGCTAAATGAAAGCTAAAATTGGGCAAATTGGGCAAAGCTAAATGAAAGCTAAAATTGGGCAAATTGGGCAAAGCTAAGTTGTTGGTGCACATAGGTGAGCCTATATATTTAGGTTGTTGGCTTGTTAATTTAAACAACTAGTTTTATTCCGCAATTATCAAGCCTAAACCGGAAAAGTTTTAAATCGCCTATTCACCCCCCCTCTAGGCGACATCCTTGTCCTTTCAATTGGTATCAGAGCCTGGGCTCTCTTTTTGGGCTTTACCGCCTAGAGAGTAAAAGATGTCGTTTAGAGAATTAGTGCACGATCCCACTTTCATATTCGATGGCACAAATTATGATGTTTGGAAAATTCGCATGCTTAATCTTTTTAGGGACATGGGTCCAAATTATATTGAGAGCATTGTAGATGTGGGTTTTTCTCCTCCAAAGGATTCCCAAGAATTATCTTTAGAGGATGAGAAAACTCTCATCTCGATACTCAAGTATCTAATGGTCTCATTTGTGTTTTGAGCGATGTAGTTCTTGCATCAATCATGCCTTTTCGGAACGCTCATGAGCTTTGGACCAAGCTTCAAGATAAATATGAAGTGTCCAACATTATTGAGGATGATTGTTCTCCTTCCACCTCCGGCCGTGATGAGTTCACAACTTCTTCCACTCACCAACATGTGATTTGTCACAAGGTAATGATATGGTGAGTGGTGATAGAAATTGCTTTGTTGATGGTGAATATTCTATTGACTATACTTCATCTCTATCTCATTGCAATGTTCTATCTTTGGACTTAAACTCTCTAGCACTTCAAATGTCCTACATGCTAGTGTTGATAGTCCTTGCATATCATGTATTAGTTGCTTAACTAAATCTCATGATGATATGCTTTCTATGTCTTGTTGCCATGAAAACAATGCTTCCATTTCCTCTAGTACTTGTGTGGCTAACAATGTAGAGGAAACCCAACATTTGTTGGAACAAGACATGGACCTCAATGGTGCTTCAAGCAATTCTTCATCATCATCGTCCATTACTCACTTTTGCCTTATGGCTAGGGATTCAAAGGTATCTCACCTTTGGAACCCTCTACATCTTGTGATGATGAGGATGAGGATTATTATGGATTAAAAGAGGATGATATTGACTCTTTAAAAGAAAAGAGTGAGATGGTTTTTAGTGCTCTCCCTAAAGGTAGTAAAGCTTGCTCTTATTTGTGTGAAATTTTGACTTATGCTATTAAGTGCAAGGAAATCATTGAAGAAAAGGGAAGGATCGAAAGAGAGGATGCTATGGAAAAAGCATCCTTAGAAAATGCTCTTGAGGAAGAGCATGAGCTTCGAGTGTCTCTTGAGGAGAAACTTGAATCTCTTGATGAAACAAATGATCTTATTTTTGCTAAAATCATTAAGGAAAGAGATCATGCTATTGCTAAATATAAAGTGCTTAAAAAGGAAAAAGTTGAATTTGGTGTTGGCAATGCTAGACTAATTGAGGATATAGAGAGACTTGACAAAGCTCACAAGGCTTTGGAAAGTGAACACTCTCTCCTTACCAAGTCTCATGATCAACTCCAAACTCAACTATCTAAAAATGATGTGCCTAGTTCCTCTACTCCTCATGTGATCATGCTAATATTATTGAGGAAAATGCTAGGTTGAATAATGAGCTTGCCAAGTTGTCTTCTTCCATTTCTAATGTAATGATGCTTGTGCTACTAACTCCACTTCTTGTGAAGCATCTATTTTGAAGGAGAATGTTGAGCTAAGGGCTCAACTTGAGTTGCTAACTAGCAAGTATGGGAAATTGGAAGAAAGTCATGAAAAGCTCTCTAGCTCTAATGAGGATCTTCTAGCATCCCATGCGAAGCTAAAGTTAGCTCATGAGGCTATCACTACAAAGGTAACATCTTGTGAGCCTCATGTGGACAATGGCACTACTTCTACTCTAAATGCTTTATTGCCATGTGCTAGTCCTTGTGATTCATCCACTCACAATATTGCTAAATCTTGTGATGAATTACTTTCCATGCCTTGTTGCTCTAACAATGAAGCATCTACTTCCTCTAGTGTTTTTTTGATACTAACCATGTAGAGGAATTAAAAGAGCTCAAGGCCCAAGTCGCTTCTTTGAAGAAAGACTTGGAAAAGCGTCATGTTGGGAAGTCCACACTTGACAATGTGTTGAGTGTTCAAAGACGCCCCAATGACAAGAGTGGACTTGGATTCAACTCCAATAACAAGAACAAGTCCAAGTCTATCAAGAAGAACAAGGGCCAAGAACAAGTTAAAGATTCGGCCAAGATTGTTTGCTTCAAGTGCAAAGTTGAAGGGCACCATGTTAGATCTTGCCCTTTGAAGAAGAAGCCTCTTAGTGAGAAGCAACAAGGGAAGCGGCCTCAAGCTCAAACTCAAGATGAAGAACGGCCTCTTCCCAAGAAGAATCAAGCTACCTCTCCTCAAGTCAAGATTCCAACTAAGAAGAAAGGAGGAAGCCAATGTTGCTACATATGCCGTGAGAAGGGCCACTTTGCTTCTTCATGCACTAATGGTACCTTATCCAACCCCATTATTATTGATGATGTTTATTCTCTTCGGAAGGATAAGGTTGGCAATGTGTTTGCCAAATATGTTGGTACTCAAAGTGGTGTCAAGAAAAGCACCATTTGGGTTGCCAAGCCTATTGTGACTAACCTCTTAGGACCCAACTTGGTTGGGGACCAACAAGCTAAAACTTGATCAATAGGTGTTGTTGGAGGGCATTGGAGACTTGGCTACATCATGAAGAATTAAGGGATCTTCATCAATTTATTCTCTCAAGCCAAGTATTTGGATTATATTGTTCTATCTCATACCAATGTTCCTCCTTGCGGTAACTATTTAAATCATATATACATTGAAAGTTGCTTGCACCCTTGCATGTGTTAGGTTTTGTACCTTGCTAGTGTTTGTATGTGTTGTGCTCTCTACTTACTTATCTTGAGTAATCAAGTATGTGTATGTTGGTTTGCACACCATTTACTTGTTTGAGCCTTATTGCTTTTATTTGATATCTTATCTTGTTGGGCTCTTTTTGAGAGATTAATGGACTATCCCATTTTGGGGAGTGATGTACTTCGTGCACTTCACAATCCTAAAAATGTGTATACATGAGGAATACCACTTAGTGTTGATATTCAATATTATCTTCTCTATGTGGTATGTCATTCTCATGAGAAATTCAAATTCTATAATGTCCATTAATTTCTCTAGTTGGTTTGTTTGCCTCTTGTTAAGAAAATTGGATTATCACATTATGGGGGAGTAATAAGCTGTGCATATTACAAGCCTAGAAAATGTGAACATGTGAGGTATTGCCACCTAGAATTGATATTCTTCATTATCTTATTCCTATGTGGCATGTTTCTCAAACAAGTTCCATATTTGCTTAAATGCTTTTGTCTCTCTTCTTTGGATCTTGTTTGTGATGGATGTTCTTGGTACGGCTTTCCCCAAATATGTTCATATATCTTTTTGGGAAACCGATTGCTTCAAGCTACTCTTTGGAGTTGCTTTGCATGATCGCGTGAATATTGAAGCTATCAAGAATATCTATCTATCTAAGCATGGTTTTAATTCCTATCCTTTGCCATATGCTTATTTGTTGTGAAGTTGGTCTTTAATATCATTCCTATATACCACCGAGAATTATCTCCATATACTCCTTGTCCATGACAAGTGATACTCATATTGTGGTGGAATTTGTAGACCATCTTCATTTGGCTCTTGCTTTGAATTGCCTTATTTTTATTGCCAAGGATTTGTTTTGATCTAACTCTCTTGTCTTCCTTGTATCTTTTGGATCCTTGTTGCTCTACTCAAATTTGCTTTGTGCTTTCTTGAGTTAGGAAAAGCAATGATCCCATTCTTGTGCATTTACATTCAAAGTCATACTTCTAGATAATGCACTATTCTTGGGAAGCTATCCTACATTGAGTAGAACACTATTTTTAAATTGGTATTGATCTTATTGCTTTCTTGAACATGACTTGTTTGAATAATATATATGGAGAGTGATGATCCCATTTGTGTGCATTTTGTATTCAAATGCAAGATCATAAATAATGCACAATCTTGGGGGAGCAATCCTATATATTTTTGAACATTAGTTGTCTTCAATTGGTATTTGATCCCGATGACGTGTCTCTTTGGAAGACAAACATTTCTCGTCTTGGTACTTTGTGCCATCATGAGAAGTGTAGAGGGTTATTCCTTGATGGTATTTTCATCAATTGGATCTTACTTTCATTTGGTATCTTTTCAAAGTGGTATCTTCAATCATGTGTTGATTTGGGCTTTTGATATAATTTGGACAATTCTTTTCTTGTCACACTTGTGTGTGCTTTCTTGATTTAATTGGTGTTTTGTCCAATTTGTATCTCGTTTGGTTCTTGAAAGTCTTGTGCATGCATATTTACTATATGTATATCTTATGGCATGCTTACTTTCGTTGATCCAATATATAGGGTAAACTCCATCAAATCCTAAATGGCTAAGATGTGCATGAAATTCAATTTCATATCAATATGCACATATTTATGTGGAGTTTGTCCTATGTATTGTAGTTGCTCTAACTACTTTGGACCCAATGAGTTGGGTACCATTTTGTACTTGAATTTGTTTTAGGTACATTGGAGATGCATTGGAAGCTTGTCTCATATACAAGGAAGGTGGTGTCACCATGTGCTTATTGGAGCCAAGCTTGGATGATCGTGAACTCTTATCCTCTACATCACCAATGTCATCTCGGTAACAAGTATCCTCTTGGCATGAATAGTTGCAATTGATGTGGTTCTCACAAAGTTCTTATCAAAACATCTTTATTGCAAATGTGAGCAAGCCGGGATGGTTACATATCAAGGGGAATTTATATAATCATTTTCATGATTCACCTATCCCAAATATGTTAATCTAGCAATTCTACTCAAAGTCTCTCATGTGCAATATTGATGAATTTGCAAAATCATTTGCCCTTTGTGATACTTGTTATCCTTCTCGGAGCATCCCAACTACCTTTGTTCCCTTGTGGATATTTTTGGATGCTATGATGAGATTGTGTTGGAGGTTCATCTATACCCCTTTAAGATTACATTGAGCTTTGTGCTATGCTTTTAAGCAAAAATCTTAATGGTATATTTATGACTTCCTCTTGCATATCATGTTCTTTGCCCTAGTACCTATTTTGTGTGCATGTTTCTTTGTGGACTTATATCTTCATGATTGGTGTCTACTAGGAAACTTATACACATGAGAGTAGTTACATCTTTAATTGATATTCCAATTCGTTAGTGACCACCCTTTTTATTACTTTTGATTCTTTGGTGGTCTCTAAAAGGCACAAGCTCTGCTTTTCATTTGGTATTTCCTTTTGGACCTTAATAAGCTTGTGGACCTATTTGCTTCAACTTTTGGGTTGTGTTTATGGAAAGACATGATATGCACTATGTGCCACTTATATTGAATGACTATGTTGATGATTCTCTCATCTTTGCATTAGTCTCCTAAAATGTCTCTCCTTATCACACCCATCTATTTTCGGTTGAGCAAGTCTTTATTTGTCGCTTCTTTCTCTTGTTGCTCAACATTTCCTTGTTGCAAGTTGTTTTGCTTCTTTTCTATCTTTAAACCTTCTTGCACTTGTTTGTGTTTCAAAATGATCAAAGAGGGAGTGAGGATTCCATGTTGTGCACACCATATTAAAATGCAAATCCTACTCTGTGCACGTAACTTGGGGAGTTCCCTCTTGATTTTTAGAACATTTGGTTGATCTTATCATAATATCTTCTTGTGTCCAATTGTTCTTTCGGATCCTTTGATTGCTTACCTCTTTTGTTGAGGTATCTCTCCCTTTGATTTTTTGTTGTTGCAATCTTTGGATTCTCAATATAGTTTGATCTCCTCCTATTATTGATCAATGGAAATGCCCATTTGATTCTACTCATTTTATGAGAATAGTTAAACTTGTGGAGGAACTCTCACTATGTTAGCCTTCCAAATCTTGTTGCCCATTTCGGCAATTGTTGCCAATGGGGGAGAAGTTTTGGAGGGTTTATGGAATTCGGCTTTATACTTTGATTGGTTCTTAAGTATTTGCCTTTCTTGCCTTTGCTTTCGTTGCTTGGCTTTGTATATAGTGGAAACTCCACCACCGGTAATAGTTGACAATATATGCAATGAATTCATGTTCATTCACACGTGCATAGATTGTGGGGGGAGTTTGCACTATATATGTTAGTGCAACCGCTCCTTGTTCGTTAAATTCCATATTATAAACCCTCTCAAAAGAGATTGTCATCAATTACCAAAATGGGGGAGATTGAAAGTGCATGAGCCCTCATGTGTGGTTTTGGTAATTAATGACAATCTCTATGGACTAATGGTTGCATTGAGCTATCCTTGTAGAGCTTGTCCATTGGCAATACTTGAACACCATGTGTTGGTATCAAGTTTGAAAGAAGAAGATAAAGTGATGACCAAAGCATTATCCAAGTAATCATATATATTAGGAGAAGAAGTTGAAGTGCAAGTTCAAGAGAAGCATCTCGAAGAAATCCTATGCTTGAAGCTTGTCACCCATTTGGAGATATTGGTCAAGTGAAGATGTGCCTTATAGAGGCTCTCCCATATTGGTGTATGGGAGAGCGATATGTGAGTCTTCACCAAGTAAAGCGCAATCAAGAAATGTGGTCCACTTGAAGAGATCAAGATCGTCATCATCTAGCTCAAGTGGAGTACGCAAGGCAAAGGTATGTTCTTGATAGGGTTTCTATTTTACCGGTCTCATGGTGTTAGTGGGAGACCGGGTTATAGGATAGATGTCGTACTATCAAGAGGGGCTCTCAAGTGAGTAACTGATACGTCCCAAACGTATCTATAATTTTTGATGTTCCATGCATGTTTTATGTCAATTGGCACATGTTTTATATACACTTTATATCATATTATGACATTTATTGGATTAACCTACTAATAGTTGCCAAAGTGCAAAATCTTCTTGTTTTCCTATTTGTTGTGTAGGAATTATCAAAAATACAAAAGGAAACCATATTGGAGTCGAATTGGGACTTTCCTGAAATCTGTCTGGAAACGTTTTTCGAAGATGGTCACGTTTGGGCCAAACGGAAACCTGACAGAAGACAAAGTTGCAGAGAATTTTTCGAGAATCGATCTAGACATAAATTTTGCCCAATTCCGAGTCCGGACGGCCGAGATATTGCCGATTTACTGTAGCCCTAGATGGGATGACGAAAATCCGAGAGTCTATATAAGGGAGGAAACCCTAGATCGTGGGAGGAGCCCCATACCATGAATTTTCCTCCTCCCTAGTAGCCACCTTGGGGAGGAGAACCTCCTCAACACCATCTCCATCACCAAGGGCCGCCGCCATCACGCTGCCGATCTAGGGTTTCCTCTGCGGGGCTCCGTCTCCACTCCGGATTGCACCTCTTCATCAACCTCTCCATCAAGCTCCTCATCACCATGACCATGTGTGAGTAGTTTCCCTCGGGGCTGAGGGCTCGTACGGTAGCTATGTGGTTCATCTCTCTCTCCCATGATGTGATCTATATGTGATCATGAGATTTGTAATCTAGTTGAATTCATAGATACTACTCTTCATTATATTATGAATATGCTACTCAAGTGGTTTTATTAATGTAATCTCCGGAGTCACATTTGTCCCATGGTGCGAAGTTGACAGTGCGCGTGTCGTGTGTGACTCTTTGGATTAAAGATTATGGGAATACTTGCCATGAGTTGTTCTTTGTGTTGGATGTCTCTATGATATTGTGGTGTTTGTTTAGTACTACTTGGGGTGCTCATGTTGACAGTGTGGGGTGCCCTCGGTTTGGAACACGGACTTTAGGGTGTGCTTTTATAGCCCTACGCAATGGATTGGTGTTCGTTATCCAACCGGAGGATAGTTCGGGGTAGCATAGTGAAGAGGAAATATCTATGTATTCAATTATATTATTATTGTTGAGAGTGTCCACTAGTGAAAATATGATCCCTAGGCCTTATTTCCAAGCATTGAAACACCGTTTACTCTCAGTTCTGCTACATGTTTGCTTGCTGCCATTTTATTTCAGATTGCAATTACCACTTATAATCATCCATATTACTTGTATTTCACTATCTCTTCGCCGAACTAGTGCACCTATACACCTGACAAGTGTATTGGGTGTGTTGGGGACACAAGAGCCTTCTTGTATCTTAATTGCAGGGTTGCTTGAGAGGGATATCTTTGACCTCTACCTCCCTGAGTTCAATAAACCTTGGGTGATTCACTTAAGGGAAACTTGCTGCTGTTCTACAAACCTCTGCACTTGGAGGCCCAACATTGTCTACAAGAATAGAAGCGTGCGTAGACATCAGTAACTTGATCGCATCTTTGTGGAGAGTTCAAACCTTTGCATATTTGGTATATCATATTTCTTGGTTCTTATTTGGCTTTTATCCATGTCAGAGTTTAGAGCTTGTGTTCATCTCCATACCAAACTCTAGTTCACCAAAAACGGATTTCATACGAATATCTTGTTGCATTTTCGATGTTGGAGGTTTTACCGGTTTGCCTTTTCTAAGAGAGGTCAAAATCTCTCCTTTTGGCTTCCACCTCACATGATGGACTATGATGTTTCTCTGCATAATCTTGAAGAGCTCTTCGTTGCGATTCCAACGAGCCCAAGATCATCGAAATCGGAGTCCGGATGAAAAAGTTATTTGTCGTTTTCGGTTTGCTGTTTCTGCAGTTTTCTGGGGGGCAGAAATTTCCGGTCCCTAGGCCGGAAATATCCAGTCCCCCGGAAATTTCCGGCACTATTTCCGGCCAGAGTCCAGAACAGAAAATTTGGGGGACTTAGTCGTTTTTCAGGGGTCCGGAAATATCCGGTACTCAACCCGGAAATATCCGGTCCCCCGGAAATTTCCGGCACTATTTCTGGCCAGAGTCCAGTACCGAAAATTTGGGGCACTTAGTCATTTTTCGGGGTCCAGAAATATCCGGTACTCAACCCGGAAATATCCGGTGCGCTGTTTTTCCAGCAACGGCTCTTTTTCGTGAATACCTATATAAGTCCCCCTTCTTCCCCAATGGTTCCCCAACCATTTGAGCACGTTTTTTCCCTCTCTCTCCTCCATTGTTGACCTTGGAAAAGCTTGCCTAGCTCTCAATCCATCTAATGATTCTTGCATATCTTTGAGGGAAAAGTGAGAGGAGATCTAGATCTACAATTCTACCAATCCATCTCTCCTCTAAGTGAGGGGAACCTAGTAGATCTTGATCTTGGAGTTCTTGTGTGGTTCTCTTCTTTGTTCTTCCTCTCTTCTCCCACCACAAGCATTAGTTGCTTTTGGTGGGATTTGGGAGTGAAGAACTTGAGCACTTCTTGTGTTCTTGCCTTTGCTTTTGTGCATCGGTTTGCTCTCTCCACGAGGATTCGTGGAAGTGAAAGTTCGTGAGCTTGTTACTCTTGGGTCGTTGGACCCTAGACGGTGATTGAGACCTTTTGTGGTCACTTGGGAGCTCCCAATCCTTTTGTGGGTTGTGCCTCAAGACTGTTCTAAGGGACTCGATTCCCGCCCAAAAGGGAAATCAATAGTGGAAGGTGAACCGAGATTTTGGGCAAGGTTCATCGGAGAATAGGGTGAGGCCATTTGTGGCGTTTGAGTTTGAAACTCACACCCCTCCAATGAGACGTACTCCCCTAAAAAGGAGGAACTCGGGAATACATCCTCGTCTCCGCGTGCCTCGGTTATTTCTATACCCGAGCTCTTTACTTATGCACTTTACATTGTGATAGCCTTCGTACTTGAAGTATTATATCCTGCTATCACTTTGTTGCTTGTCTTGCTTAACATAAGTTGTTGGTGCACATAGGTGAGCCTAGTATATTTAGGTTGTTGGCTTGTTAATTTAACAACTAGTTTTATTCCGCAATTATCAAGCCTACACCAGAAAAGTTTTAAATCGCCTATTCACCCCCCTCTAGGCGACATCCTTGTCCTTTCAACATGTTCACCCACTGTACTAGCCATTGAGTCACCAGGTTTAGAGGGCGAGGAACAGCTCGGGTTGCCAAAGCGATCAATGAGAGGTAAATCAGGAGCTGGAACAGCAGTTGGTCCCAGGTGACATTTCAATTGACTGACATGAAAAACATTGTGGATTTTGGTCCCTGTCGGTAGCAGCAGATTATAAGCTATAGGACCAACCTTTGCCAGAACACAATATGGACCATAGAATTTAGTTGTCGATTTTAGACCATGTTTCACACCAAATGCTGCCATATGATAAGGCTGGAGTTTAATGTATGTCATGTCGCCAACTCAAAACCGATGTTCAGTGTGATTTGCGTCTTCATACTTATTCATCCTGAGCTCTGCTTTCATAGATTTGCTTTCAGCTACTGGAGCATTTCCACCTTCTTGGTCAGAAAAGATTTGGCATCATATTCCAAAGGTCCAGTGATACGTCTCAAACGTATCTATAATTTCTGATGTTCCATGTTGATATTATACCAATTGTTACATGTTTTATATACACTTCATAGAATTTTTATGCATTTTCTGGGACTAACCTATTAACAAGATGCCACAGTGCCAGTTCCTGTTTTCCGCTATTTTTGTATTTCAGAAAAGCTGTTCTGGAAATATTCTCGGAATTGGACGAAACCTGGACAGGACCTCCTATTTTTCCATCACGTACACGAAGTCCGAAGGAGAGACGGAGGCGACCGAGGAGGGCGCCACACCCTAGGGCGGCGCGGCCCCCCTCCAACCGCGCCGTGGTGGGGTGTGGGCCCCTCGGGTCGCTCCAGCCGCCGCCCTTTCGCCTATTTATTCATCTTCACGGGAAAACCCTAGACACCCGGGGCTCCATCCACGAAAAGTTCCGTAGCCGCCGCCGTCGTCAACCCTAGCTCGGGAGGGTTCTGAAGCTCTTCCCGGCACCCTGCCGGAGAGGGAAATCATCACCGGAGGGCTCTACATCACCATGCCTGCCTCCGGAGTGATGCGTGAGTAGTTCATCTTTGGACTACGGGTCCATAGCAGTAGCTAGATGGTTGTCTCTCCACTTTATGCTATCATGTTTAGATCTTGTGAGCTGCCTATCATGATCAAGATCATCTTATTGTAATGCAACATGTTGTGTTTGCTGGGATCTGATGAATATTGAATACTATATCAAGTTGATTATCAATCTATCTTATATGTTATTTATGATCTTGCATGCTTTCCATTACTAGTAGATGCTTTGGCCAAGTAGATGCTTGTAACTCCAAGAGTTAGTATTTATGCTAGATAGTGGGTTCATGCCTCCGGTAATCTGGGAGAGTGACAGCAACTTCTAAGATTGTGGATGTGCTGTTGCCACTAGGGATAAAATAACCGATGCTTAGCTTAAGGGTGCGCCGTTAGGTCTAATGTATTTGTTTACATTACGCACATTACTTAATGCGATTATCCGTTGCTTGCAACTTAATACCAACGGGGAACTCGGTATGACAACCTGGAGGTGGATTATTAGTCATAGACGCTGTTGTATAACGGTCTATGTATTTTGTCGTAATGCCCACATGAATATCATAGTAATCATCATGTCATCTATATGCATTGTCATGCGCTCAATATTTTGTCAATTGCCCAGCTGTAATTTGTTCACCCAGCATGTTAGTTATCTTTTATGGAGAGACACCACTAGTGAACTGTGGACCCCGGTCCATTCTTTTACACTGGTAATACAACCAACTGCAATCATTGTTCCTTTTCATTCTCTGCAATTAAACACTATTTTGCACACCATACGTTTAATCCTTTGTTTTCAGCAAGCTAGGAAGATTGACACCCTTCCTGCTTCGTTGGGGCAAAGTAGTTTGATTGTGTTGTGTGCAGGTTCCACGTCAACAGCCGAACTCCCTTCCACGCGCAAGTACTTTTCTGTCACCGTTGCAACCTTCAGAAGTGCTTCTTGCTCCTACTGGATCTGATAACCTTGGTATCTTACTGAGAGAAACTTGCTGCTGCACTGCTTCATACCTTCCTCTTGGGGTCTCCCAACGAACGTGTGTCCCTCGTCATCAAGCATTTTTCTGGCGCCGTTGCCGGGGAGCAAGAATATTTCTGCAAGGGGAGTTTCACGCTTCCAATCTCTTTACTTTGTTATTGTCTTGCTTAGTTTATTTTTATCTTGTCTTGTTTGCTTTATTTATCAAAAAAACACAAAAAAATTAGTTGCTTAATTCAAATTGTTATTTTTTTTGTTTTGTTTTAATTTTGCTAAAATGAGTACTCCTGAGAACACTAAGTTGTGTGATTTCACTAGCACGAACAACAATGATTTCATTAGTACACCTATTGCTCCACCTGTGTGGCGCCCCGACCGCGGAACTATACAGTGATGCTGTGTGTCACCGGTTAAGCGATACAACCGGAGGTTACGGGTTTACCAATCCCTGGCCAAAACCTTTGGCAGGCGTTGCTCGGAATGGATCATCGGCAACGCAACACCCCGAATGATGCCTTAACGCAGGCACAACTATCAATGCATAATAGAGAGATCAAGACTTGTGGAACAACTGGCACATTACAGACTCTACGACTCAAAGCATTATAGTTCAAGTCTTATAATAGAGAAAGATAGCAAATATTACAACCAGAGGTCACAGACCCAACAGTACATCATGCGGAAGCGAATTAAGTTGTTCTAAACAACAAGATCCAAATTATGGCATAAGAGGCCTACAGATAAACATCCCCAGCGCCAGCTGTCCCGGTGATGTCCCAAGCTGCCACCTGGGAACCCCAGACTACTCGTCGACGTCCACAAAGAACCCACCTTCAAGGTCGATGAAGTCCTCCTCTGAAAGAATCAACAAAGCAACGTTGAGTTCGACGAACTCTGCAAGATTATTAGAGCTACTAGCTCGATGATTGGCTTACAAAGGTTTTATGGCTGTTTTGCATAAAGCTAGTTTTCTTTAGAAAAGACATAACTCCATGACATCGACTAATCAGAATATTTTCAAAGGGGTAAGAGGTAAACTCTTTTCTTCTGATCATCTTCAACAACAACCAACATCAACCACTGTATCTGTCTACAAAGGCACCTCCCTGAATCACCCTCGAGGAAGTCAACCTTGCATTCTTGGTAGTACCTTTAGTACTCAGGTTTTAATCATTCCGTTCAAGTTTTCTATGGTCTCTGAATCCGTCACCAAGTCGTCCGTAACCGTGGACACGACTTTTCGAAAAGATTTACCCTGCAGGGGTGTACAATGTTTACCACGCGTACCGTCCGGCCGATTGCCTAGCTATTAGCTCTCTTCCTTGGAAAGCCGGTTGGGTGGGAACGGTGTCGACTTCTCCCTCGCTTGAGACTAACCCAGGATCATCAGTGAGGACGGGACAAGTTCAGTGCCTCCAACACCCTGCCCCATGGCCACTCATTTTCTTAAACACCACCATCCTCATTTCAGTCCTGGCCACCATCTTCACGCACGCGCAAATAGAAGCTCAAACTAGAGGACCCTGGCTAGCCCCGCCCGAGTTATTTAGTCTATGAGGGTTCCTGCTACTGCATAGGCCTCACGCATGGGTGCACGCTCGGTCTTGGCTCGAAGGGGAGAACTCGCACTTAGGCGGCGAGAACGAGACAACCCACCACATTCCATGTGGCCTCTCATCCCCACCTTTAAGCATGTTTATTTATCGGTATCCACATTTCTCCACCATCATCCGGACATTCCATCAACAGTTCCAACAATGAAATATCCACCGGACAACTAAGCATTTAACTAAGCATGGCTAAGCATATTCATAACATAGTTAAGTAACCCAGGCCAACAAAGCAACCCTATGGATATTAGGAGGAAACATGTAATGGCATCGGAAACATAATGCAACTAATAGGATACTCTAATCCAACCAAAGTGACATTTGGAACCGCATGCAATATTATAGTGGAGAAAATATTTGCGGAAAACATAGGAGGAGACATGCTCAGAGGGGGATTACGCTTGCCTTGTTCAACGGGCTGGTAATACGGGTCGTCAGGGTATTGTGGAGAAACCCCGACTCCTTGATCTATCGATGTATAAGAACACCGGAAAGCACAATCAAATACCACACCATATAAAACAAGTGCAATGCACAAGCACATGATGATATGACATTTTAAATGCACCATAAAAGCATTGAACATGACCAACAAGTTAAATGGGGTCCCAATTATATTTATTGCATTAATTGGAATAATCCCCATATTTAAACTTAATGGAATTAGCCATTCTTGAAAAAGTACAGTACTGAAATATTGCCCAAAAATGCATGCAATTGATGTTACTGGATACCTCATAATTTTGTGAGCATTTTGATATAAGGAACACATTTTTCTTCAAGAAACCTATTGGATTCGGCCTCTGGAGGTACCTTTATGTCCATCACTTTGGGTGCTGCAACAAAGCTTCTTGATGATATGATGATAAATTATTCTGAATGGCACACCGAAAGAGCTCCACAAGGTAAGAAGGTAAATTCTGTTGAAGAAACCTCTTCCTTGAGTGATAAGATTGATACTATTATGTCTATGCTTACAAATGGAAAAATGCATGTTGATCCAAATAATGTTCCTTTAGCTTCTTTGGTTGCTCAAGAAGAGCATGTTGATGTGAACTTCATTAAAAATAATAACTTCAACAACAATGCTTATAGGAATAATTTTGGTAATAACAATTATAAGCCCTATCCTTAATAGTGGCAATGGTTATGTTAATTCTTATGGTAATTCCTACAACAACAATAAGAGTGTACCCTCTGATCTTGAAGTCATGCTTAAGGATTTTATTAGTACACAAACTGCTTTCAATAAATCTGTTGAGGAAAAGTTTGGGAAAATTGATGTTCTTGCCTCTAAAGTTGATAGTCTTGCTCTTGATGTTGATTTGTTAAAAATTAAAATATGCCTCATGATGTTAAAGAGAGCAAAACTCTCAATGCTATTCAAGTTAAAATTGATAATAATGTGAGGATGTTAGCTGATTTACATGCTAGGTGGGAAGAGAGGATGAAATTGCTAAAAAGAATAATATTGCTAGAGTTTACACTATTACCACTACTAGAATGCTGAAGTTTCAAATGTTAACAAACCTCCTACTCAATGGTAAAGTAATTGGTGTTGGCAATGTCTCTACTTCTGTTGCAAAACGTTTAAAATTGCCTGAAAACACTGAAACTGTTCTGATAAAAGTGCTGAAATTTTTCGACATGGGAGACAATGGTCCCATTACCTTTGATAATAATGATTTTGATTTTGATGGTTGCAATATTTCTGAAGTAATTAAGTTCTTGCAAAAGCTAGCTAGAAGTCCTAATGCTAGTGCTATAAACATGGCTTTTACTAAACATATTACTAATGCTCTCATGCAAGTTAGGGAAGAGAAATTAAAACATGAAGCTTCTATCCCTAGGAAGTTAGAAGATGGTTGGGAGCCCATCATTAAAATGAAGGTGAATGATTTTGATTGCAATGCTTTATGTGATCTTGGTGCTAGTATTTCTGTTATGCCTAAGAAACTTTGATATGCTTGATTTAGCACCTTTGGAACACTGTTATTTGGATGTTCACCTTGCTGATAATACTATAAAGAAACCTTTGGGGAGAGTTGATGATGTTTTTATAATGGTTAACAATAACCTTGTCCCCGTTGATTTTGTTGTTTTGGATATTGAATGCAATGCTTCTTGTCCTATTGTTTTGGGAAGACCTTTTCTTAGAACTGTTGGTGCTATTATTGATATGAGAGAGGGGAATATTAAATATCAATTCCCACTCAAGAAAGGTATGGAACACTTCCCTAGAAAGAAGATGAAGTTACCTTTTGATTCTATTGTTAGAGCAAATTATTCTGTTGATGCTTCTCACTTGGAAACACTTGATTCTTACTTTCTGCGCCTAGCTGAAAGGCGTTAAAGAAAAGCGCTTATGGGAGACAACCCATTATTTTATTTCTGCAATTTTTCTTTTCTTTTTGAGTCAAGGAGTTGTTTACTTCTGTAACAATTCCTTTGTATCTTTATTTTATCGCATTGTTGTGCCAAGTAGCCTCTAATAGGAAGATGATGCTAGATTTGGATTTCTGCGCAGGAACAGATTTCTGCTGTTCACCGTTTTACTTCTGTAAAATCACAGAAAAATTATTTAAATCTGCAAATTTTTGTGCGTGATCCTCAGATATGTACGCATCTTTCGTTAGTTTAAAGTTTTTCGATCTGAGCAACGTAAGTGCCTCGAAAAAATTCGTCTTTACGACTGTTCTGTTTAGACAGATTCTGTCTTTTATTTTTCGCATTCTCTCTTTTACTAGTGTTGAGTGGAATTCTTTTTTAGGGTGAAGAGCTTCACATAACATCAGTGGCAGTAGTTAATGTTAAAAGTAACGGTCATGTTTGTGTCCTTATAGAACATGTGAGTTTTTGATTGTGCACTAACCCTCTAATGAGAATTACTCTGAGTTTGGTGTGGCGGAAGTTTTCAAGGGTCAAGAGAGAAGGATGATATAATGTGATCAAGAAGAGTGAAGAGCTTAAGCTTGGGGATGCTCCCATGGATCACCCCAGCATATTTCAAGAAGACTCAAGCGTCTAAGCTTGGGGATGCCCAAGGCATCCCCTTCTTCATCAGCAACTTATCAGGTCATCTCTAGTGAAACTATATTTTAATTCTTTCACATCATATGTGCTTTACTTGGAGCGTCTGTGTGCTTTTATTTTCAGTATTTTATTTTTCTTATGGTCAACTTGATTGGACCCTAGCATTCTTGATTGGGAGAGAGACACGCTCCGCTTTTTCATATGAATACTCCTATTCTTCACTTATACTTGTTGAGTATTCTTATCTAGCTATTGCTATGCTTTTAGCTCCTGTTTTGCATGCATCTCTTATTCAGAGCTGTTAGTTCTTTTAAAGAAAGTACTCTCTTGCTTCACTTATAATTGTTTGGAGAGTTTATGTTGAAATAAATTGATTGGTGTTTGGTTGGAACAGAAAATGTTGCATGTGGTAGATGGTATAATGGAAAAAGCTTACATATTCTTGTAGATCACTGTATTGGATAATTTGATACTTGTCAATTGTTTTGAGTTATCAAGTAGTTCATGTTTAAGCTTTTGTATCATGTAGTTAAAACCTATTAATGAAGAACTACCGTAAAGCTCGTTGAAATTTGGTTTGCATGATTGGTATCTCTAAGGTCTAGATATTTTCTAGTAAAAGGGTTTGGTTAACAAGGAAGACAGTGTAGAGTCTTATAATGCTTGCAATATGTTTTCATATAAGTCTTGCTGTGTCGGTTGATATCCTGTGTTTGCTTCAAATAACCTTGCTAGCCTAAACTCTGTACTGAGAGGGAATGCTTCTCGTGCATCCAAAACCTTGAGCCAAAATCCATGCCATCTGTGTCCACCATAACTACCTATATGTGGTATTTCCTTGCCATTCCAAGTAAATTTTTCATGTGCTACCTTTAAACTATTCAAAACTTATTACTCCTATTTTGTGTCAATGTTTACCAAGCTCATGAGGACGGGGTGGATGTCTTTATGTCAACTGTCAAACAGACTTTACCACCGGACTAGCGGCATATACATCCGCTTATCCATTAATTTTGCAAAAAGAGCTGGCAAATGGGGTGCCCAGTCCCAATTAATTACAACTTTAACCGCTTAATTCTCTTCACATTTTTGCCCTGATTTATCAGTCAAGCAATGACAAACAGTGAAATATCTGCATGTGTAAACAAAAGAGAAGAGGGATGATCTGCCTTGCTGGTAGAAATAACGTCCTTCATGGGAGCCGCTCTTAAAAGTCTGGTTGGCAGGGGTCATATTGTACTTTCCATTTTCTGATTCGTTGACAATTAACAAACACCTCCAAAACTTATTTTTACTCTCTTATGATTTCAAAAACTTAAAAAGCTCTAGCACATGATTTAATCCCTGCTTCCCTCTGCGAAGGGCCTTTCTTTTACTTTTATGTTGAGTCAGTTTTCCTACTTCTTTCTATCTCAGAAGCAAACACTAGTGTCAACTTTGGTGCAACAATTTTTATATGCTTGTATATTGCACTTATTATATTGCTTTGTGTTGACAAATATCCATGAGATATATATGTTGAAAGTTGAAAGCAATTGCTGAAGCTTAAATCTTCCTTTGTGTTGGTTAAATACCTTTTACTTAGAATCTATTGCTTTATGAGTTAACTCTTATGCAAAACTCTTTGATGCTTGTCTCGAAAGTACTATTCATGAAAAGTTTTTGCTTATATGATTCAGTTGTTTGCTCATTATCTACTTGCTAGCAAACTATAGACCATTGACCTGGATCACTTCATTCATAACATGTGCTTTACAATACTATTTGATCAAGATTATGATTGTAGCATGTCACCTCAGAAATTATTTTGTTTTTATCGTTTTACCTACTCGAGGACGAGTAGAACTAAGCTTGGGGATGCTTGATACGTCTCAAACGTATCTATAATTTCTGATGTTCCATGTTGATATTATACCAATTGTTACATGTTTTATATACACTTCATAGCATTTTTATGCATTTTCTGGGACTAACCTATTAACAAGATGCCACAGTGCCAGTTCCTGTTTTCTGCTGTTTTTGTATTCCAGAAAAGCTAGTCTGGAAATATTCTCGGAATTGGACGAAACTTGGACAGACCTCCTATTTTTCCAACACGTACACGGAGTCCAAGGAGAGACGGAGGGACCGAGGAGGCGCCACACCATGGGCGGCGGGCCCCCCTCCCCCGCCGTGGGGGGTGTGGGCCCCTCGGGTCGCTCCAGCCGCCGCCCTTTCGCCTATTTATTCATCTTCACGGAAAACCCTAGACACCCGAGCCATTATCCACGAAAAGTTCCAGAGACCGCCGCCGTCAACCCTAGCTCGGGAGGGTTCAGAAGCTCTTCCCGGCACCCTGCCGGAGAGGGGAATCATCACCGGAGGGCTCTACATCACCATGCCTGCCTCCGGAGTGATGCGTGAGTAGTTCATCCTTGGACTACGGGTCCATAGCAGTAGCTAGATGGTTGTCTCTCCACTTTATGCTATCATGTTTAGATCTTGTGAGCTGCCTATCATGATCAAGATCATCTTATTGTAATGCTACATGTTGTGTTTGCTGGGATCCGATGAATATTGAATACTATGTCAAGTTGATTATCAATCTATCTTATATGTTATTTATGATCTTGCATGCTTTCCGTTACTAGTAGATGCTTTGGCCAAGTAGATGCTTGTAACTCCAAGAGTTAGTATTTATGCTAGATAGTGGGTTCATGCCTCCGGTAATCTGGGAGAGTGACAACAACTTCTAAGATTGTGGATGTGCTGTTGCCACTAGGGATAAAATAACCGATGCTTAGCTTAAGGGTGCGCCGTTAGGTCTAATGCATTTGTTTACATTACGCACATTACTTAATGCGATTATCCGTTGCTTGCAACTTAATACCAACGGGGAACTCGGTATGACAACCTGGAGGTGGATTATTAGTCATAGACGCTGTTGGATAACGGTCTATGTATTTTGTCGTAATGCCCACATGAATATCATAGTAATCATCATGTCATATATATGCATTGTCATGCGCTCAATATTTTGTCAATTGCCCAGCTGTAATTTGTTCACCCAGCATGTTAGTTATCTTTTATGGAGAGACACCACTAGTGAACTGTGGACCCGGTCCATTCTTTTACACTGATAATACAACCAACTGCAATCATTGTTCCTTTTCATTCTCTGCAATTACACTATTTTCCACACCATACGTTTAATCCTTTGTTTTCAGCAAGCCAGGAAGATTGACACCCTTCCTGTTTCGTTGGGGCAAAGTAGTTTGATTGTGTTGTGTGCAGGTTCCACGTCAACAGCCGAACTCCCTTCCATGCGCAAGTACTTTTCTAGCACCGTTGACAACCGTCAGAAGTGCTTCTTGCTCCTACTGGATCTGATAACCTTGGTATCTTACTGAGGGAAACTTGCTTATGCACTGCTTCATACCTTCCTCTTGGGGTCTCCCAACGAACGTGTGTCCCACGTCATCATCCAGCCATTGAGATTTCACTTATAAGAGGAGCTGGTGAAAGAACATTTATAATCCCTCGATTGTTTTGTGTGTTAGGCAACAACACTAGTGATAATTTAACCGTGTTTTAAGTGATGCAGGATTTAGGGATTTAATCTTATAAGCATCGAACTCCAAAAACATGAGACAAAAGAGCTAGTGCAAGCCTCTGTCAAAACCGGAATATTGGGCCGGACTATTTGAGTCAGGGCCGGATATTTCGGGGTGCTAAAATTTCTGCTAAGGAACAATTGTGCGAGCCTCTGGAAAAACCGGAATATTTGGCCAGACCTTTTGAGTCTGGGCCGGATATTCCAGTCCACTGGATTTTTGGCTAAGGACCTGCCAGCCAGTTGTGCGAGCCTCTCGAAAAACCGGGCCTTTGGGCCGGAAGTTTTGAAGCCAGGCCGGATATCTTTGACCTCCATTGTGGAAGCTCAAAACTACTAGATCTCCCAATCCCTCCACCCAAACACCTTGATCTTTGGAGGATTGAAGGAGAAGGCCAAGAGCTGCAATTCACCAAAGCGTTCTTCATTTCCCCCTCATTCACTTGAGGGATTTGAGCCTAGGGTTTCCACTAGGAAAACCTAGGCATCTTGTTGCACTCACTTGCTACTTTTGTGTGGCAGATTCGTGGTGCTTGGGAGCTCCCAATCCAGTTGTGGGTTGTGCCCCAAGTTTGTTGTAAGGGCTCCGAATTCCGTCTTGAAGGATTCCGATTGTGGAAGGTGAACCAAGCTTTTGGGCAAGGTTCATCGGATAATAGGGTGAGACCATTTGTGACGTTGAGTATTGAAACTCACACCCCTCCAACAAGACGTACTACCCTAAAAAGGAGGAATTCAGGAATACATCCTTGTCTCCGCGTGCTTCCCGTTCGGTTACTCCTTACTCACTAGTTCTTACTTGTATCTTGCCTTGCTTAGTGTTAACTTGTCATATAGGTAAATTCATCGTAGTTGCATATCTAGAGAATTTACTTTCGTGTCAAACCTTAATCGAAAAAGAATTAAAATTTGGAGTAGCACCTATTCCCCCCCCCCCCCCTCTAGGTGGCCATACGATCCTTTCAACTGGGAACCCATACAATGCATGAAAGGGTGTGAACTGAGTAGTTGTGGGGAAGGAAGAATTATACCACCATTCGGCTAGTGACAACCAATAACTCCATTTCATGGGCTCTACAATTGCTATACTGCGAAGATATGATTCGAGGCATTGATTAGAGCGCTCGCGGTACAAGATATGGGTGGTAAGTTGTGCTCATTTGCAAGTTAACTTTCAAAGTTTTGAAAATTCGTTGCCAAAACTTGCTGGTGAAGATTCTATCACAATCGGTCACTATATAGATAGGTAGCCCATGTAATTTGAAAAACATTGTTGAAAAATGCTTGTACAGCTGTATGCATTGTATATGGGTGTCAAAAAGCAATAAAGTGAGAGTATTTGGTCAACCTGTCCACAACTACCAGAATAATCTCTTTACCATTGGATTTTGGAAGACCTTCGACAAAATCCATAGAAATATGTTGCCATGCCCTGCCAGGTATGGGAAGAGGAACAAACATAGCATGTTAATGACAGTGTTCAGCCTTTGATCTTTGGCAAATTGGGCAAAGCTAAATGAAAGACTCCACTTCTTTATTTAGATTGGGCCAAAAGAAATCTTGATTCTCTGGTATGTCGCCCTGATGCCTGAGTGGCCTCCCATGGGTGGAGAGTGAAAGGTAGCCAAGAGTTTCTCCTTGAGTTTCTCATCATTGCCAACAATTATTCTACCTTTATTCCTCAAAATGCCAGCAGTAAAACCGTAATTGACAGGAATTTCAGCATCAGATGTTACTTTAACTATGATGTCCAAGCAATGCGTGTCTTGTGTATCGGAGTTTTCACTGTCTCCTGTCCAGGTAGAGGTAACACTTGTTATTGCCATAAGGTGAGGTTGATGACAAAAGAGCATCTGCCACCTTATTCTCTTGCCCTTTCTTGTACTCAATGGTGCAATCAAATTCCATTAGTTTTATCATGAGTGTATGTTGCATGCCAGTGTGGACTCTCTGTTCAGTCATGAATTTCAAGCCTTGATGGTCGGTTTTGATGGCTAGAGGTGTACTCAACACATAATGCCGCCATTTCTTCGAGGATTCCAAAATGGCAATATAGCTTCTTTCTCATAAGCAAAAAAAAAATCCGAGACTTCAACACCTAGTGTTTTGCTGAAAATTGCATTTGGCTTCTTGTTCTGCATTAGGATAGCTCCAATACCAGACCCAAATGCATCACATTCTAGAACAAAGGGAATGGAAAAGTCTGGCATTGCCAACACTAGTTCAGTAATCATGTTGTCTTTCACCTACTGAAATGCCAAGGTATGAATTTATGTCTAGTGGAATGATTCCTTTTTAGTATATCATTTAATGGCTTGCAAATTTGTCCATATCCTCGGATTAAACGCCTCTAATAGCCTGTCATATCCAGAAAACTTCTGAGTACTATAACTGAATCTGATTTATTCGCGCGCTTAACCTTTTGAATCATGACATAAAAAAACTAAAAAACCCGTAGCTTGAATGCGGACTTGTAGAGCATCTTCCTGTCTTCGGCTCAACCCTCGCGATACAACGGCATCCTTGGCCTGACTCCTCCCGACACGGTGGCGTTCAAGCTGATATAGAGATTGGGAAGAAGATGAATATAATAAGTGGTGAGTAAGGGTAACTGTTTGTAATTTTACTTTATTGTCTCTGGAAAACATGCGCAACGTTCATTTTAAATCGGCATTTAAAAATTCAGGATGCGAGGACAGATATTCCTACTTCATCGGTCTGACATATACGAGTTCACAGTTTAAAATGGAATTTTCCTTTTTTTACATTGGTTTACTGTGGAAAAATAATTGCGCAACCCACACGCGTAACTAGAAAGTGTGCCGCTCGTGGAAGCGTGCACACGACATGTTCTTGTACGATAGTGCGTGCACACGTGTACATCCATCTTCCTTTCCTTTCGTTAGCGTGTATCAGTGATTCAGTGTCTAACGCGCGCGCCCGCCCGCAGATTGTGCTCTGTCCGGTCAACTGTCACAGCCGCCGCCCGGCCACAGCCCGCTGACAGCCGCCGTCCATGGCGACGGCGGATGAAGGGAATGGGGGAGAGGTACAAGTATTGATTTGTCTTTCTGTACTTGTGGTTGTTGGGTGGTGGTTTGATTTACATCTTTAACTCGGTGACCTAAAGATAGCATTCTTTATAGCTCAGCCACCAGGATTAGGGAGGCAGAGGCGTCCAAGATTCCGTCCAACCGACGCGAGCAGCGACATGGCCGGAGGCGGCGGCGTGGGCGGGAAGGAGCTCCTCTACACCCTCGCGCTCCCCGCCGCGGCTCTCCCCGCCGTCGTCGTCTCCCGCCTCGATGCCGCCGTCCCGCGAAGGGCGCGCACCTGCCTGCCCGCGCCGTCCCGTCCGCCTGGTGGTCGGGCAGGATCTCCTTCTTCCCGCCGCCGCCGCCGGCTGAGGAGCCGGCCAAGGAAGAGGAGGGGAGAAGGTTCCCGCGCCCCCAGCGCGTGCGGGTTGCTCCGTTGCTGGATCTCGGCACGGCCGCGGCGGGAGAGGAGAAGCCGGCCAAGAGATTGAGGCAGGGTCTGAAGAGATTGAGGAAGTGTCTGCAGTGTGGGAGGAAGGAGATGGGGCGGGGGACACTTTGCAACACCTGCTGTCCCTCTGCGAGCCCAATCGTCAATTCGCCGCCGCTGGAGAACCCGATCTGGGAGCCCGAGGTGCCGGGTGCCATCTACCTGGTCCGAAAGTCAGCGGCAGAGAGGAGGCCTCCCACTCACCGGACAGAAGCGGCCCCAGCGCCACGGCCAGTGACGAGCTGCTTGCACTGCGGGTCATCGGAGCTACCGTTGTTGATGGAAGGGCCGATGGGGCGGAGGGAGGTCTGCGCAGACTGTGGCATGCGGTACAAGAAGGGGAGACTGCTGCCGGAGTGTCCTCCAGCAGCGAGGCCAGTGACGGACTTCTCACTGCAGAGCCCAATCACCAATTCCCCACCGGAGAGTCCGATCTGGGAGCCTGGGGTGCCTCCTCCATCCAGGCACCTGCCCATATCAAAGAAGAAGAGGAAGCATGTTGAGGCGCCTCCTCCATCTTCACGTCAGCGAATCTCAATCGCTGCACACCTGCCCAAAAAGACATCAAAGAAGAAGAAGAAGCTTAAGGGACCGGCGCCATGGGCGAAAGACCAAGGGAAGACGTGCCTGCACTGCGGGACGTCGAAGACGCCGCAGTGGAGGGAGGGGCCGACGGGGAAGGGCACGCTGTGCAACGCGTGCGGCGTGCGGTACAGGCAGGGTGGGCTGCTGCCGGAGTACCGTCCCGCAGCAAGCCCCACGTTCCTGCCGTCAAAGCATGCCAATTTTCGCCGCAAGGTGCTCAAGTTGCATCAAAATCGGCAAGACCTATCACCGCCGCCGCCCGTCGACAGCTTCACTAACGTGGCCCCTATCCGAGACGACCGCCCAACCGACACAGCAGGGCGCGCCGACGAGGAAGACCCAGCGGACACACCGGGGTGCATCGACAAGCCAATCGACGTGCCAAGTTCATTGGACTCGCTGTTGCTCGACGGCCCATCGGCACCGCTCATTGTAGAGAGCAACGAGTTCTTGATTAGCTAGCCTAGGAAGAATAATTCAGCGGAGATGAGAATGCTAGTCCTTTTTATTTACTTTCTTCTGATATTTTCATCATCTTTTTTTTTTAAGTATTCACCATATTTCTCTATTCATGTAGGTTGAGACAAAGCAGTTATCAAACTAATTATATGTTGTTAAAAAACAATTCTATGAATTTAACCATTTAGGTTCAGCTACAACCAGGGGGTTTTTAAGTTCCATTTACTCATGTTTTCGGGAATCCATAGAAAATAGTGAGTTTCAACTAGTTCATGAAGTATGCATGGAAATTGGAAGACACAGATGTATGTTGGCACTAGCATCAAAGGTATATTTGTCAAGATGGCTGCTTAGCCAGATAGCCTAGAGGATAGATTCCTAGACCGGGAAAGATAATGTATGGCTGGATTCTTGTCACTGAAACCTACCATTTCCGGAGCTCCAGTCTGGGAATCTAGCCTCCAGATTGGGCAAGATGGTGCTGCTTGTGCTGCTACTTGTGGCCCCACACGCCAAAAGCACAAACCTGTAACCTGCCTTACATTCTGCATGCTTCCTCCAATTGGGAAACTGCTCTCCAAGTGAACTCCATTGAGTATATTTTCTCTTCACACAAATGCACATCCATGGGGAGATAAGCGTTGCAGTAAATTCAGAAATTGTTTCGTTCATGTGGCTTTGGTTGATCACTTTGGCCCCAAGGTGGAGATGGAATTAATCTTGGGTGTTTAATTAATGTGTAATGTACATATAAGGAAATGACTCATGTTTATACATTTAGTTTTTAACCACAAAAGCCAAAATCCTTTGAAATTAATGTGTAAGAACAATACAACGAGAGTAAGAGCTGAATATCAGTCATTCCAGAGACCGTCCACATCTGTTTTTTAAATTTTTGGAACGAGAGTAAGATCTGAATATCAGTCCTTCCAGAGATCATCTTCGTCTGTTTTTCGAATTTTTGGAGTAGACAAATATGGCATAGGGTATCGCGGGTTTGTTTGTTGTTAGAATATGTCACAGCCACATATGTCTGAAGGTATTATGGATTTTTTTTATTCAGGCTAAGCTGCAGAACTGGGTGTATGTAGTAAGTACAATCGAGATAGCCTATAGGCTAGATTCCTGGACTGGCCAAGATTTCTCGTCACTGAAACATACCATTTCTGGAGCTCCAGATTGGGCAAGATGGTGCTGCCTGTGCAGTTCTGCACTCCAGCTGCTACTTGTGGCCTCACACGCCAAAAGCACAAACCTGTCACCTGCCTTACATTTTGCATGCTTCCCCCAATTGGGAAACTGCTCTACCTGAAGTGACCTCCATTTAGTATTTTTCCTTTTCAGACAAATGCACATCCATGGGGAGAGCGTTGCAGTAAATTGAGAAATTATTTGGTTTATGTGGTCAACTTTGACCCCAAGGTGGAGATGAATTAATTTGTGGGTGTTAAGTTAATGTGTATTGTACATATATAAGGAATAAATCATGTTTATACATTTAGGTTTTGACCACAAAAACCAAAATCCTTTGAAGTTCAAACCTGGTTGAAGTGAATCTGCCATAATGTAAATCGCCCGTAAGAACAATATAAGGAGAGTAAGAGCTGAATATCAGTCATTCCAGAGACCATCCACATGTGTTTTTCGAATTTTTGGAGCAGTGAAATATGGCATAGGGTATCGCGAGTTTGTTTGTTTTTTGAATATGTAACAGCCACGTATGAGTACTTCAGGTGGATTCATCAGTTTCTGCCTACAGGATTAGGGAGGGATACGAGAAAAGGGAAAACTGTTGGCTGGTGCTGGTATTCTGCAGGACTATTATCATATCGGCGAAGATTCAGCTGAGTGGTTATAGATAGATTGCGCCAAATACTCATCAGTATTTCTCCAAAAAAAAGTACAATAGATTTAAGAAAATTACTTCAGAAAACTCTCCATCTCAAAAGAGGAACATTGTTAGCAAACATTAAAGGGACTATATTAAGTAGATGGATTGCGAGAACTAGAAGTAGACTGAAACCATGTGCAATTTCTTTTCCAAAGAGATGTTTCACAAGAACGAATAAAAAGAAGAGGAGGATTATTGACAAGAGAATATTAAGCTCAATTGCATTGCATGTTCTTGCTTATTCACCAGATTACACCGTCCAGCCAGACAAAATAAATAAATAACTGTGCATCAATAAGCATCAACCACCACCCAACATCCTGACGGAGAAAAGAATGGTACGGCAAAGGCAAAGCCCCTGACTAGTAGATGTTTTTTCTCGACCAAACAGAAGAATGAAAACTAGACATGATAACCTCTAGTGCTCAGTTTGTTGTCTGAATAACAAAATAAAACAAGAGGCCACGCAGGGTCGCATGTGGAAACGTGCCTAATCGGCGCGGGATTGGCCAGCTCGGGACGACAGGATGATGCCTACGATGAGGCCGTACAGAGCGAGCGCCTCTGCGAAGATGAGGATGAGGATCATGCCAACAAATAGCTTCGGCTGCTGCGCATTCGCCCTGTAGAATATGACAATGAAATTGATCAGAATGGGTACAGTTTAGGCAACTTTCATCTGATGCCCATACAATGATAATGATGCAACAATTGCATGCGCCAGTGCGAATAAAATGACATCATCATACGAACAACTAGTAGAAGGAAAATCTTTTGGATTTAGATAACCTTTGTGCGTTAGAATTCTAGCTATTATCAGGTTTCATCCCAGGCAAGCCACAAACAAGTATGTATTGACAAATACTACAAACCTAAAGCCGTTCCAAGTTTGGACGTTTCTTTCATGGATGATAGGACACTACGTATTGCCAAAATTCAGTAACATGTAGATTATGGAACTAACTAGTAACTACAAAGACCAGGACAAATAAGAAGTATACAGTTGAACGTTCAGCATAAATAAAGGAGTCATTTTCTTTCAGTATAGCAAAGATACATCATCTAAGATAAGTAGCGTTGGGAAGAAGTAGCCATAGTATCATTTGTCTATAAAAGCAAGATTAGTTCCTACGATAACTGTAAAACAGTTATATCATGTATAGAAAACTGTAATGATAATATCGCATAGGTTCTCCCACAGATTTCAGCTTATTAATGAATACTTAGTCCAGCTATACACAGCCCAAGTGGATTTACGATCATTTACTTATGTTAAGGTGATATTGTGCTCTTTAGACAAACCAAACAAATGTAACTTGAACGGTGTGCACATTTTTTTATGCACAAGGTCAACACTAAGCAAATCCTCGAGAGATCAACGAATAGATCCAGGCCTATGAAATTGGTCAGAACCATCCACCCGAATACAACTCTTGATATGCACAAACGTTAGCTCAAATTATGTAGACACGGGTGTGTGCATTAGCAATCAAATTAACTATGAGCAAACTAACATGCCAGTAATATCAACGCGTACAACACCAGAAGAGAAGATCAAGCGTGTTTACCTGACTCCAGCATCACCAACGATGCCAATGGCCATGCCAGCAGCAAGGCCGGCGAGGCCACAGGCGAGCCCCGACGAGAGGTGGGCGTAGCCGTCGAAGAGGTAGTAGGGCTTGGCCTTGGGGTTGATCCCGGTACTGATGATAACGGCAATGATGAGGCCGTAGATACCGAGCACACCAGCCATGACAACGGGCACGATGGACTTCATGACGAGCTCCGGGCGCATGACTCCCATGGACGCCACGCCGACGCCGCTCTTGGCCGTCCCGTAGGCCGCACCCATGCCTGCAGGCCCATTCAAACAGAGGAAAGACGGTGAGATCTCGTCGACGATCGCACGGACCAATCCAAGCGCTCCCAGGGCCAGATCAAACGCAAAGAGAAATTGCGCGTATCGTGTCGTCTGCTAAACAAATCGAATCGATGAAATTGAACGAGCAGCGAAACCTCGGCCGATCCGGACGGATCGAAGGAACGGTCCGAGGGCTGCCCGATGTATGGAAGCTACACAAAGGGTCCCGGATTTTTTTGAGAGGTGGAAGAGAAACGTACATGAGAATACAAGCGCCGCGGCGGCGCCGAGGAAGCCGAAGAAGGGGGCGGTCTCATCGCCGCTGAACACCGACGCCATTTTCTACCTCCTGCTGCCGCGATCGGTGGATTCCTCGCTCGCCTCCTCGCGAGAGCTTTTCTGTTCTCGCTACGGGATTTGGTTTTCTCGCGATCTGATCTGAGGAAGGAGTTTGGGATAGGTGGGATGGGAAGGACAAGAAGAAGACGAGATGCGGTGGGGTGCGACGTTCTTTTTAGTTGACGGTTTTACCCCTCTGGATGTAGCAAGTCGTATTTGCCGGGTCGGGAGGGCATCCTTGTCCGGGTGTCCACGTCGTAAAATGAGTGGGCCCATTGAAAGGAGTGCTATTTGGTTGATGTTCTTTTATCTCTAAAAATGTCCACGAAATTCACGTGAACTCCACAGTCCAAGAAAGAGTGTACTTCCAATTTTTTATTGAATCAAATTGTTCAAAATTTTCCAGAGTTTACACAAAAATATAGCAATATTTGTGAAAACAAATAATTATATGATAAAACTATATTTCATCATGAATCTAATGATACTAGTTTAGTGGCCAAAATGTTGGTAAATTAAACATTGTGACTTTCCATAAAAGTTGGAAGTACACTCTTTTATGGACGGAGGTAGTATACCGTAGTAGATAATAGTGGAACTATTTAAAACCTAAAATGAATGCCCATTTCATCAATAACTATATGATCACGGTTTTTTGAAAGAAAATATTATGTAGCCAAATATTACTGTAGTTTTCTTTGATTATACCAATGCATCTAGAAGCGAATACACATGTACAAGATACAAATCAATGCATACAATCCTCTAACGTAACATAGAAAAAATAAAATAAACATAAAAAATGTAATATCATTTGAAATTCTCATTTTCCGGCTATTTTTCAATTTTATAGTCCACTACTCCCAGATTCTATCGTTGAACTAATACACCGACCGATTTTCGCAAAAAAGCATGAATGCCAAGACATCTACCTAACACACCAAGAAAATTGTCCCACAAAACAAACTACTTGGTTCACTAGGCAGACAACTCCCCAGAATCAACAACCAAATCTACTTATGGTTATGGAATACCAATAGGAAACAATTTTCTTATTACAAAGTATGATCAACATGCCCAACTTCGGGTGAAATGGAACCATTACAAAATACTTCTGAATCATATGAAGCACCAGTTAGACTGGAAAATTATTGGCGTTTTTTCACGCACAAAATCATATATGGTGGTGGCGCTATTTCCTGAAAGTCTTGTAAGCAGACCAACTTAACGAGGTCAACTATGAAAGCAGAACTCACAATGATAGACACAGCCACTGTTGAAGCACAGTGGTTTCGTGAGCTTTTGAAAATTTGGCAGATCCCTTCACAAAGGGTTTACAACGTAATGTGATATATAATGCATCGAGTGAGATGAGTTTGAGACCCACAATATGAGTTTTCCACAGTGGTAACCCACTCTATGTGATCGGAGATCTCGTGAAGTAGAAGTGGGAGACAAGCTGTTGGTCAGCTAGGAGGAGATCCCTACAATATTTTCCCACTTCGTGAAGATGCCATACTTTCCTGATTAGAGGCATATTGATATTTATCTTAATTTGTTCCAAGTGCCTTACTTAGTATAAGCGGAGATATTGTCCTGCAGAGCATCTCTTGAGAAATACACATATACGAGTCTGACTTTTAAACGTTGCAGTCTGTGAGAGTTAGTTGTTTCTCTAATAAACTCATGAAAGGTCTTGGAGTATGACGTATAAGATCCACCCACGGGGAAGCCTTGCGGCAGCCCAATATCTGTCTAGGATTTTTGTGAAACTAGTTTCGCAACAAACTTGTAGTTTAAGGCATAGTCCACTATTCAAGTTGTGATCTAGTGTAGCATAAATTTCTAAGTGGAAGTTTAACTTAACAGTCTCCACTAAGAACTACACTCGCAAAAAAAAAGTCTCCACTAAGCACTGATATATAAAACAATATTTTGGAACTAAAATGATGAGATGTAAGCAATGAGATTGTGGGGGATTGTTGGAATTTTGACTAGTATTTGCTAGTGGACCTTTGGCCCAAGTCCAACTTAAAATTCTGAAATTCTCATTGGCCCGTTCATGCATTGGCTGTGAGTGGAGTGGGACTAAAGTTTTGTCCCACATTGCTAGTTGGGAGAGAGTTGCACCACCTTATAAGGTGAGCTCTATACATTAGTAAGAGCATGAGAAGAGGCAAGCCTCCCGCACGCTCCTCCCCCTCGCTCGCCTCACCACGCCACGCCTCGTCACGACGCGCCGCACCGCGCTCGGGTATCGGGAATGAGCCGAGCCGATGTCTATATTTTTGTTGTTCGGGAAAATCAATGAGTCATTAATTACTCCGCCGTTTCCGATTCCTCTGGATTGTGGGGCTGCATCCGCGTCCTACCCGACCCGAAGTATATATACAGGCTGGGCGAACCCTAGCCGCTACACGCAACACATGGTCTCTCGTCGTTCCAGTTCCAAACCTTTGCGCCGTCGTTTTCCAAATCTTCTCCATCCCGCATTCCCGCGTGCACCAGCTGAAGGTACAGTAGGCCTCCGGAACCCCGCCTCTTGTGATCATGTATGGGAGAGGGGCGATCAGGTTTTTGGGGAGCGCACTCGAGCGACTACTGGCATCAAGTACTTACCCAACAGTGACTTCTTCCCCGGCATCGGCAACCTCTTCATCGATGGCATGAACGCCAACGTGAACGCAAAAGGTTCTGTTGTTGCACCGTATGTATTCACGTCTTTCATGTTTGCTATACTGCTAGAGTTCCTGTTTCGAGTATCTGCTCTAGATTCGATCTGTCTGTCTACTAAAACAGTAGATCGCATGTTTAGTACGGTACTCGTTATTTCTTTCATGAACTTTTTCCTATTTTCATGGATTAAATCAATTGCTAAATTGTTTATATATTCAACAAGTCGTAGCCTAACAGTTTATAAATTAACTAAAGACTACGATGCTCTTAACAATTATAAAGAGGTGTTAGCAATAGGCAGCCGGCTGTGGCGCCATGAAATTGCTAATGCCTAGATCTGACGCCATATCGGTGGGCTCCCTCCCGAAAAAACGCTTCGTCCCTCCCGAGTCGCTCCCTCCCGGGCGGCTCAGGAGGCGCCGTCACCCACGAAAAAAGGAACCCTAGCTCCCGTCTCCGACCTGCCGCTGCTGCCGCCGTCGCTGGCGGTGGTGGCGGCGCCCATCCCGTCAACGGTGGGCAGAGGAGGTGCTCCGCGGCGGTGTCTCATGGGAGCGGTGGGAGGCCGGCGGCGGGCATAGGGCGGCGCGGCCTCGGGCCGGTTCCTGAGTTCCCCAGCGGATTGGGGGCATGGAGATGGTGGGCGCCGTCGGAGGTCGCCGATCTGGCGCTACGCGTCCAGGAAATGGCCTGCTCGGGGCGCTGGGATTCAGATGCCTCGATCTCGATCTGGGGATGTCTGGATCCGGCCGGGGCCGGCTGTGGTGGTGGTTGTGGCCTCTAGTCACGCCGACGACATAGTGGGCAATGGTCTACCCCTCCGTTGCTGTCGTTTTTGCTGGGTGTGACCTCGCGGCGTCGGGGCCTGCGAGGCTGAAAAATAATGGCGGTGGTCCTAGCGTTCCTCACGCGACAAGGTGAAGATCTGCTTGCCCAGGTCCTCTTTGATCTGGGCGGAGTGACGGGTTCCGGAAGGCTCCGCCGGCGATCTCGTATGGGCGTTTATGTCTACGGATTGCTGGATCAGATGAGATTCGGTCGCGCCGGAGGGAGCGTCGCGAAGCTCTGCTTTTGTTGCCATCATGGGCAAACTATGGTGAAGTCATAAGCGGATAATGTCATGGAAGCCGAAATTGGAGGACTAATAATGGTGATTGATGCCTTTGCAGCGATGAGGAACTGGCTTTGAGTTTCAGGAATCGCAGCAGCAGTACTTACTTGTTGATCGATCAGGCTTGGTGGTTTTATAAGAAACTGTAGCTCATATGGGCCTGAAGGAGTTAATCTTGGTGGGCGCGTGGTATATTTGGTGGCAGCGAAGGGAATTTGTCAAAGGAGAAACTGTAGCTCATCCGACACGTAAAGCTTTCTCTATTCAAGCTTTGACAGCAAATTATGTTGGAGTGCAGGAAAATTCTGAACCGAAAGAGATACTGTTGTGCAGGCCACCTCCAAACACATACAAGCTCAATATTGATGCTTGCTTCTTCCCAAACGGATCAGGAGCAGAAGTTTTGCGTAATTCTGTTGGTCAGGCTGTAGCAGATTCAGGCTGTACTCTGAATCATCTGCTGGATGCAACCACGGTGGAGGCCTTCGCTCTACAAAAAGGCTTACAGTTGGTCGACCAGATCAGGTGCTCTCCAGTTATCATTGAGACAGACTCGCTAGAATTGGCCCAAGCTTTCAATAGAAAAAAAAATGGAGTCCCTACACAGCTATCCTAGCTGATTGTTTCCAGATGGCTAGAAGATTTGGTCACATTGGTTTGCAGCATTGCAACCGCGAGGCTAATAGTGTCGCGCATAATTTAGCTAGATTTTGTTATGAGTCAAATAATTGATTGTTTTGGGACTATGATCCCCTTAGCTTTTATCCATCGATGTATTTATGTTTAAAGTGAAATAAAGCGCGCCGCAATGGCTTTCCCTCAAAAAAAAAAACGCTGTATGGTCGGCCGTACCGCTTTGTCCGAAGTCAGAGCCAAGCTTATACACCAGAAAAATTTAACCATTTTTCCCTCATAAAATAAATATATACGCCCGTTGAAAAGATCAGGACTATGGCCACATGTTAGTGACACGCTGGATGATTGCCAAGAATTTCTGCAAACAAATGCCATTGCGAAGAAAATGTTACTATGATGAACATTTCCACATTATATACTTTTTTCTTGCAGACACATATCATTTCACGATGACTGTTCACATTGATTGAATTTCCGGAGCCTAAGTGCTACTGAATACGAGCTATTTTCCCCCTTTCATTCAGATCATGTACGCTACTCAAATGGAAGAATGTTACAGGGCGGTCAAACTCAAGGCAAGCTGCCTCCTTCAGTTTCTGCAACAATCTGCTGCATTTCCTTCACATCAATGTTATCGTATTCTTCGTCACCAGAGACTTGATCAAAAGGATGAACCGACGATGTATATGCACATCACTGTCTTCCGGTCACTCGCTCAGTCTTTCTTGAGGAGATCATAGAACACTGCAGGCTTTCCGTGGTTTTTGCTGCAGGCTTCCTGCAGCCAACATAAGTCACAGGATGTTTGGGGATCAGTATCCGAAAGTTTGTTTCCATTTTTACAGGATTTGGAAGAAAGAAACAGAGGAACTATTCCACATTATGGTTTTTTATTTAGGCAAAAAATTGCTTCACTTAATTCTTGATAAATCTTGCCTGCATAGCAAATGCGATGTGGAGCAGAGTCGCTTCAGACCACGGCCTGCCGATGAACTGAAGACCGATGGGCAGCCCGGCATTATCTTGTCCAACCTGGTACATTGTTTTTCTAACCATGTTAACTTGTTATCACTTGAGCATTGTGCAATTTCTTTTCTCAAGAACATAGAATATGTTCAGATATTTGTTACCATGACAGTTATCGCCGGCAAACCAAGGAAGTTCCCTGCTATCGAGTACCGGATCAACGCAGCTTTGATTGGAGGAAAAATAGCACCGAGTTAGGAAATGAGCTCACCGCAAAAAAGATAGGCATTTAGGACAGAGACATTGTGCTAAGACATGGAGTTGCTAAAACTGTTTCCTGTATTCTGGTTTGTTAGAAGTACCTCCGTTTATGTAGTCAAGTTCACCGCTTTTAAGCGCGTCATCTTGTAGTGCAGGGGCAGTGACACTGCACAAGGGATTGGTAATAATAAGCACTAAATTTTTAGTGAGAATTCCGAGAGTGATGGAAACTGAAAAATAATTACCCAGTCATCGGTGAGACGATGACATCTGCTGTCTTGAAGATCTTTTTATGAAAAAACATCTGTCGGTTCCTGAAAAGTGAAAACCCCGGTCAGAAGATAGCAATATGAATCATCAATAAGAAGTAACTAAGCACTCAATGTTAATACAATGATTTAGAATATCTGTGCAGCATCCCAAGAAATCAATGACTGCTCTATTTGTTACTCTATCTCAAAATGACAGCGCACCGGAGTCGTTGCGAGTTCAGGTAAGCTCTGCTGCTGAATGAACCATACGCACACAGCCCGACTCTCACGTCCCACCCGATCTCAGACCTCTTCCTGTCATAGTTCACCGGGTATGTTAAGTCGGTGAGTCAGTCCAGCCATAAGTTCTGCATAATTTAAATGCATAATAATAAGTAGTTTGAGCCGCTTACAGTTTGTCGAGATACTTGGAAAGCGAAGCAGTGCATTCCGATCCGATTGTGACGTAGTGCGCGAGCCGCATCTCCTCGATCTCGGGTACCGTCACATCCAGAGTCTAGCAGCCAAGAAATCATCAGAAGAACAGCTCAAAAACCCTCCTACTTGGACAATTGCTACCCATAGGATCTCAGTAGTCTCTTACCTCCCAACCGTACTGTGTGTGCAGAGTCTTAAGAGCTTTGTCACAGCAGGTTCTGATGTCCTCTGAACTGTCGTTAAACCACTGTATTTTTTTTATAATGCAGTGTTAATTAGCTCTTGGTGAATTCAGGAATCCCTTGGACTTAATTAACAAGTCTTTTTAACGGGAGACACTGGTTACCTTTGCAGATTTTGCTAGCTTGATGTTGTTGATTGAGGGTGTCGATGTCAGCAAAGGCAGGTTCAGCTCAGGCTGCAAGGCCACAACAGGTTGTCATTAACTCGATTATCACTCAGTGCCATGTAATAAAAAAGGCTTTAAGAAACAGGAGGCATTTGATTTACCCTCATGTAAGATGGTTGGGACTGATCAACGATAGCTGAGTAACTGCAACACGCAAAGCAATACAGTGTTTGTTACTCCCTCGTGTCTCAAGTTTGTACAGAAGTGGACGTATCTATACATGTTTCATGTCTAGATACATCCACTTTTTGACAAATCTAAGACAACTATTTTTGGACGGAGGGAGTATTAGTGATCATGGAATGCATACTGTAAATCTCAGTAAGAAAAACTGTTTGTGTGTGTGTGTGTGTGAATGAGGGAGCGGTCACTAACGCGATGACGGCATCCTCCACTGTCCCCGCCAAGATCCCAGCCATCCCCACCGTCCAATTCAACGGAAGAACTCTGAAAATCACTACACAGGTCAGTGATGAACGTTCAGAATGCTGACTGCACGCATCACAAATTCACTGTTCACACAGGCCAGTGATGTTGGGTGGTGTACGCACCCTGCGCTGGAGAGCCGTCCGGCGGTGGGCTTGAAGCCGACCACGCCGCACAGCGCCGCCGGCATCCGGACGGAGCCTCCTCCGTCGACGCCGAGCGCGACGGGGCAGAGCCCCGCGCAGACCACGGCGGCGGAGCCGCTGGAAGAGCCCCCGGCGACCCTGCCGACGTTGTACGGGTTCCTCGCCGACCTGCACACACCCATGAGACATTGTCAGTACGCCATGCCTGCAACTGTCAGGCTAGCCAGCTAGGAGTAGTACGTGCGATTTGCTGTGGCACGTGTCCGTGTGGCGGCGGAAATGGTTTGGTGCGGGACGTTTCACGTACCCGTGGTGCGGGTTGATGCCGCTGATGCCGGCGCCGAGCTCGTGCATGTTGGTCTTGCCGGCGAGGACGGCGCCGCACGCGCGCAGCTGCGCCACACACGCCGCGTCCGCCTCGCACGGCCGAGCCTTGCCCAGCCACCGCGTCCCGCCTGCGCATGCCAACGGCGCGCCACGCGCCAAACAAATCGGCGTAAGTTAACGGAATCATAGTGGTTACTTTGTAGGTTTGCCGTGCCATGAATTCAGTTACCTGTCGTGGGGTACGGCAAGCAGTCGATCTCGTCTTTCACTCCCACCAGCACGCCGTCCAGCGCTGACAGTGGTGTCCCTGCAGCAGTCAAGGTATAAAATGAAAAAAGAGCACATGTGAGAAAATCCGAAGAGTGAAAATTGTTGAAGTGTACAAGTGGATTGTTGCCCCTTTTCACTAGATCGGTATTTTAGAATAGTGGTTAGCGCGAGTTCGAGTCCTATGTGGGTTTACACATGTTGACTTGTCTTCCCGTCACATGTAAGGTGGTATGTTGAAGTGCATAAGTAGATTGTTGTTTCTTTTCATTATATCGGTCTTTTAAATAATGGTTAGCGCATAAAACTTGATAAAAATTAAAATGAATGTGATAAGTTATCCGACAACAAAAAATGAATCCAATATGTTCCTTTCAAGACATATGATAAAGTCAGATGCTTTTCTTCCAACGGCCTTTGCGCATATAAACTGGTTTGCATCACAGTGGTGTGATGTGACTATATTGCGTAGTTCGTATCAAGGTAATGATGTTACATATCAGTCATTGTGTTCACACAAGAAAATGTCAGAGATAGCTAGGACAATACTCATGATGCATAACTTCGTTGCTCCAGCAAAGGACGATGAACATGCTGGAGTGCGGGTGCAACTAGGTGCAAATATTAGTTTCTCATTCTAAGAGCCCATTCTTCACATTTTTTTCGAGTAGTATAGTAATATTAAATACACCCGACAACTCAATATCACGAGCAAGTTGAGACATGAGGACGAACACAACCAAAATATGGTATATGGTCGCGTATCCATTCTCCATAATGACACCATTATTTTCAAGGAGCATTCATGCATAATACTGTCAACAAGAAGCTTGTTCTCTTTATGTTTGAGCAACTTATGGCCTTAACATAATTTTTCAGAAAAGCGAAATATTATGCTTTGAGGTTAATGCAACCTGTGCAGGTTTTGGTGTTCTACGATTTGTTCAAATGGGTTTTGCAGGAACGTCAAGATGCAAAACAAGTGAGCTAAAGACGACGACTGTTAACTCTATGTGAGTGGATCTGTTAATTCAAATGTGGATCCACTCTGTTAACAGATGCGATTTAAGTCTAGGTGAGTTTTTTTAGATCCACTCTAGATGAGTTATCCTGTTGATGTGACTCTTGTGCTGTTGTATATGCAGACCACCTCTTTCTTTTCTCCCTACGTACGAGGCTACATATCCCTTTCTGTAATTAGACCTTGCCCTAATACCAAATCTTGGATCTCTAGCCATAACTCCATGCGAAAGCGAAAGACCAGATCGACATGCAATCGCATGCACTAACTACAACCAACATCTCGGTTAGCAATAAATGTGTATCTTCAGGACACGAGTAGATGCATCACCACACAAATCCCGATTCGTTGCAACAAATAAAACGGCCAATATCTATCCACCATTATTGTACACAAAGGACGATCATTTTTCTTCTAAAAAAATGAACTACTGATGCTCAAGCTCAAGCCCTCGGCGACTTGACACGACATGGTAGGTTTGTGGATCCACTGCAAAGTACTCCCTCTGGATGTTTTAACTTTTTTCGAAATTGGATGTATATAGACGTATTCTAATGTGTAGGTTCACTCATTTTTCTCCAGCTTCCTATTTTTCCAAAAGGATACTTCGTGGTCGGCTGCTCGCCTCCATCAGGAAACTCAGGCGGCTTAGACGTCATAGCCACCATCCTCTCCTCCACGAACTACCCTCGTGCGTCGGGCAAAGCGCATCGGCGGCAAATGGACTCGGCCTGTCATGTCCCCCCTCCCTTAGGGCCACCAATCCATCATCACACACCACCAAACGAGGCCAGGGCACCTGTTGTTTCATGTCGGCGACGTTATCGGCTTCACGTGAGCAACCCTTCGAAGATCTCCATCCGCACGATACCCCATGTTGACCATGCCACCATGGTAAATACATTGTCGCAATTACCATGGTGCCAAGGCGGCTAATGTCTAGGCGGTGGAAGACACTAATAAGGCTCGGGAGGTTAAAGCACAATCTCGACGACTAAAATCTGAGTTTAAGATGTTTCCCAAGGATGGAGAGAAGATGACGCTTCAAATACTTTGTGTGAATGTGGTTTTGGTGTGTGGAGGTGTCCACATCCAAGCCGTAAGCGCGATGTCTGGGAGCTTGGCAATTCCTGCTTTGCAACAGTATTCTGAGCAAATGGGGCCAGTACACATTGTGACTTTGTTTTTCGTGTGCTCTTCGAGTGTAGACTTGATCTCTAAGTTGAGATCGCTCGGTATGACCTTCATTGGTTGCTACCTGTGAATGGCGTGCTGCTAACCGTTACCTTGTTGTAGGCATCATGAGGAGTTTGCTTGGGCTTAATCTGGGGTGAAAACCCATGATCTGATTTTTTGTGGTTAGATCGGGCGAAGACGATGCACAGTGGAGGTGGTTGATTCCTACTGTTGCGAGTCTTTGGTAGCTATGGCGATGCCTTTTCTTTTTTTTCTCTCTTAGTTGTGTGTATAGTTCGTTTGCTTTACTAATTCTTGACATTATGTTGTTGTAGAGGTCGGGTGTAATAGATATTTTTTTGATATTAATATATTCTCTTTTGACAAAAAGGCTACCTCGAAATTTTTCTATATGGTTCTATTTCTTTAAATCCTCTAAAATTTCCAACGCTTCAAGGACGTGTACTCTCACTGTGGGAATCAGTCATCCCCGACTGTGCAAAGACAAAATAAACCCCCTGGATTGTGACCTGTACTCATAGTGGGAAGCATGCTAATCCTGTAGCCACTAACTCACACCCCCTTTGTCTCCTGAGAGAATGACAAAAAACCACCACAATTGAACACGAGACGACGCGAAACCACCACCTTTGAGCTTTTTGACACATAAATACCACTATTGGGGCTATGTCGTGACGCGGAGCACTGATCACCCCTGTTTAGCGTTTTGACAGGATTTCTGGCAGGTGGGACCCACCAATCAGGTCTACGTGGCACAGAAAAGAAAAAAGTCAACACTATCATCATCCTCTCGCGCGAGCGAGCTCCAGCCGCGGCACGGCCACGACGCGAGCGCGGCGGGCGCCGGAAACGCACGGGCGAGCTAGAGCCCCAGCCAGGAGTGGGCGGGCGCTTGCCAGGGTCGACGGCGAGGTCCTCTGCTCCCTCTCCAACTGCAGGCGCACCTCCTCTAACGCTCGTCGTCAGGGACGAGGTCCACCTGCAGGTTCTCCAGCAGCTCCGGCGCGACGGGCTCGCCTCTGGTCTCGCAGATGTTATGCAGCACGCAGCAGGCGCCGAGCACGACGGGGAGGTCCTGGAGCTTCACCTCGGTGCGCTTCTGCAGGCAGGTCCAGCGGCCCTTGAGCTTGCGGAAGGCGTCGACGGCGACGCGCCGGAGCTCGGCGACCTTCTCGTTGAATGCGTGCTGCGTCCAGGTGAGGTTCTGGTGGGTGTAGGGCACGAGCAGCCAGTCGGTGAGCGGGTAGCTTGCGCCGCCGACGACCCAGGAACCAGTTAGCATGCCGGCGGCGGCGCGCTGCTGGAGGGCGGACTTGTCGAGCACCTGGTCGTCGGACATGGAGCCCGGCCATCCGATGCAGACGTCGGTGAATGCGCCGTCGGGGCCGACCACCCCCTGCAGCGTGATGGAGTAGCACGCCCGGCAACCCGAGCCGGCCTCGAAGCTGGCCTTGACGGCGTCCGCGCCTTCGGCGCCGTCGGCTGGCCACTGCAGGAAGCGCGGCATGAGGATGGAGCGGATGGCGGCGCAGACCTCGAGCACGAGCTTGTGGCAGGTGGAGATGCTGATGCCGAAGCGCTTGGAGACGAGCGAGCGGCTCGCCGGTGGCCAGGCGCCACACGCAGACGGCGACGCGCTGCGGCACGGGGATGGCGGTCCGGAGCGCCGTGTCCTCCTTGGTGACGGCGGCGCCCAGGGCGTCGCAGACCATGGCGAAGGTGGCTCGGCCCATCGGAAGTCCCGCCGGAACTCCGCGTCCGGGTACCCCGGGCTGCTCCGCACCTCCCACCACTCGCTCGACCGGTCCTTGACCCACAGCCGGCGCTGGTGCTGCAAAGGAGGGGCGGCGCGGCCGCGGGGTACTCAAGAACCCGTACTCGAGCTTCCCGCCGGCGCACACTGCCGAGCTGCTGTACCCGGCGGCAGCGCGGCCGCGCGGGTGGGGTCAACGGAGCTGGGCGCGTTCCTAGGCACCTCGGCGCTACACATGGCGGCGCTCGCCCGAGCCGTCGCCGGAGATAAAGGGGATCGGGCCGTTGCTCCATTGACTTGGTTATTTATTTCTTTTTTTATTATCCAGTTTTTTGCCACGCAGGACTGACAGTGGGCCACCTGGTAAGAAAATCTGTTATTTCATCAAATACGTGCCACGTCGGATCTGACGAGGGACCCTACTTGCCAGAAAACGTGTTAGCAGAGTTAAACAATAAATTAGTGCTTTGTGTCCCAGCATAGCCTCAATAGAGGTTTATGTGTCAAAAAGCCCAAAGTGGTGGTTTCGCGTCGTCTCGTGTTCAATTGTGGTGGTTTTTTGTTATTTTCTCTTGTCTCCTAAACAACAACATGTAATCAACAACATTCATTTGACCAGCTTTCTCCCTCTCCATTCGATTTCCTCTACGATGAATCAATTTTTGAAACAAATAAGTTACTTCAACTAATAGAATCGATTCGTTTTGTTTTACCTAAGGTAAAAACTGAAAAAAAAGCAGGAACTTCTTGGGCAGGTTCTGGTTGTGTTGTGTTCCTGGATGGGGTGTATGTCTAGGTATTGATTGGTTGGCACCAAGTGGGTGTACAGTTTGGTTGGTGATATGTACATGTCAAAGCAAATGAAAAGGTACGGATGAAGAGAGAGAAGAAGGAAAAGGAGAGGTGATTTGTTGGTTGAGGAATAGTTGAGCCCTTGCTCTGTTCTGTCACAATGACTCTCTTTTTTGTGTAGTGTTATTTGTTTCTGCAACCACACGCTGCCTCATATGATTTTGTTTCTGGCACCATGCACTGTTTCATATAATTTAAGCTGTGCTACCATGCTCTGCTTCATATGATTTCGTTTGTGCCATTATGCATTTGCGGTATAATATTGTTGCGGTGTAGTATAAAGAAATGCAGATTTGAATCTTTTTTTACCTCTGGTATCTGAGGTGGATTCTTCAGCCTGCTTCATGATGTCCTCGGGGTTGCAGCTGATGAAGAATGCCATGTTCAGGGTAGGGCCTGAGTAGTCCTTCACTGCAGCCAGGAACCTCTTGGTCACCTGCAAAAAAAACATGTCCTTGCTCATCTACCATACTAATTCACTTACTGGTCCTAATCATGCAGTAATTGTCTTAAACCTGCACGGACCTGACTATTCACTAGCCAGGGACAGTAAATTATGAGAACTAATTACTGTCTGAACCTTACACCTGCTGTCAACAGCAATGCAAACCTACAACGGACCTGAACAGGCGTGGTCTCTCCTGAGCTGTAAGCCTTGGAGAAGTCCCTGATCGTCCAGCGTTTCAGGCCATCGCCGGCGAGCGTCGATTCAAGGCGCGCGGGGAGGCAGCCGACGGCCTCCTGCACGCTCAGCAGGCGACAGATCGGGCTTCGTCAGGCTGACGTTCTGCTCTGGAGTGTCTGCCGCACCAACAACAACAATGTTTTGTCTGAATCAGATCACTGAAGAAAGAGAATAAGACTCTGCTGAAATTAAGAAGGAATTGGTTGCTATCAGAGTGCAGCAGACCTTCCCAACTGTGGTTGCAGTGAACAGTGGAGGTCAGGGATCTCAGCCTAGAGACAAGCTGCAAAGAGGGTTTAGTAAGTCAGAAATGAAAACGTGTGTCAGAGCAGACAGGTTTTTTTATGCATGAACTGCGGCAAAGGAAGTGAAGGAACAGCCAATTTTCTGTTGTAAACAGTTGTGTCACAGATTTTGGGTGAGACTTTAGTGACCTTTACAGTTGACAACTCGTCAAGCAAGCATATGAGCGAAAACCAGGATGAAGCGTCCTGTCACCTCCCATTGTCAGACAGAGGAAGAAGAAGAAAAACAGAGAGGGAGAACTTGCAGATGTTGGAGTTGCACCTTGTTGAGATATTACTTCTTGAGGATTAAAGCAAGGCCCAGCCGACGACCGCATCTCGAGGATCCACACGAAGATCTTCACCAGAAGCCCGGCAACCACGAGGAGCTGATCGACTATGCCAACAACAAAAAATCGCCAGAATTCAGCACCAACAACAGGAATTAACCAAGAAATGGGCGGCAAAACGAACCTTTACATTGGGGCTGATGTAGAGCTCTCCGCTGCCGGGCCGAGGTCGACCCCGCCGCCGGCTGGTACACCTTGGCCGAGAGCTGAGACACCCATGGCGATTGTGGCAAGAACAAGAGGACCCTGTCTGAACTGGCACAAAAGAACTGCTTTCCTGCGGGCTGTCTGAATCTTGAGGAGCACAAGAAAATTGTGCTTATATATGGCGCCGAGCGCCGAGGAGGAGGACGACGACAACGAGGTAGGAGAGGTAATTTCTTGGTGGAAAAATTAACCCTAGGGGAGTGACAAAAGTAAGTAATGGCAACTGAAAGCGAGCGTTCTGGTGGTATGCGTGTGTTCTGGTGTTGGTGTGTGTGTGTCAATCGCCGCTGTACTTTCTGTTGCAAATTTGGCGGGGACGAAAACGTTGCGTGGTTCCCAACGGTAACTTCCTGCAATCCGATTTCTTCCATTGTGGATCACATCGTTTTTTATGCTTAATTTATTCTATCGTAGTATCATTTTTCTTCTAAGAAACATCATGCCCGTTTTTCAGGACTGATTCTTTTATACTTAACTTTGCAACAGCACTCAGATGCACAATCGAGGAATACTCCATTATAGTGAGTATATTTAATTATCATCGAGGATATCATCATTTGGCACTATGTGCACTTAATTGGTACAGCCGTTTCTCAAGGTCAATTTTGCCTGCTTGTTCCGTCTAATAACTAAGCGTTGTCCAATCGTCAATCAGAGCTCTCTACTTGATCACATTCTCTGTGAACTAGGTCGGCACAAATAAATAGAAAGTGATCCAAAGGACTACTTAAAAGACTATGTTTTCCAACGCAAAAGGGGATGAATAAATGGTGAACATATTTAAATATTAGGGATAGGAATCACTACGATATGATGTTGATTGTGTATGTGAAGACAAATTCCACTAGGCACGTGATTGAGTTGTGCAACTTGATTTAGTTACTATGATTTACCTTCTTGAACTCAAGGAAGTCTTGCTGTGTAGTCCATACGCCATTTATTCCAACAATATAAGCTTTTCTTTCTAAACAAACAATAAATGTTGCCAACCGCTCTAAACTATAAAACGAGTACCAGTAGAATGCATGTACGCCTAAAATCATACCACAGAAAAAAAAGGATCTTCTAGAAGCTCATGAAAAAAATTATACTACAAAACCAAACAAGGATAGCAGAAAGAAAGACAACAACAACGAGAATTGCACAAGAGAACCTGCTCCCGCTCGCTCCCCACATCTGGACCATCCACCCATTAGAGATTCGGAATGTACAACGTATTCTATGTGGTATATTTCCATATATTAATACAATGTAGGTTGTGTACTGAATTATACATTCAGTGAGGTGGTCCTAACATGTTGACTAAATTGGCCACGGTTGTTAATTTGGTCAGTTTTTTGCAGAACTCAATACGGTACAACCAGACCATCATAATTGATAAATAGTGCACTCAGTTAATGCCAACCTGCCTCCGCTATAACACGTACACTTAGCCATGCAATTTTCCCTCCAGTAGATTCAAACTAAGTTTTGACATACATATTATTTAATTAGTGACAACATTGTTTAAGATCAAAATTTCAAAAATAATATTTCATGCTTTTGAAATTTAACCCAAGGTTTTATGGAACAGAATATTTTAAGACTCCAAACTATAAATCCCCATTCATCATTCTTCCCTATCAATTAAATAATGAAAATTGAAAACAAGCATGGACAAATTTTTGATTAGTTGAAAATCAAGTAGAATTCAGAAGTTTTTGTAATATTTTAAAATATTCCGCAAATATATTTTGAGAGAATAATCCCTAACCTTGAAAAACAAACAAACCATTAAGTATTTCGAGTTTCAACATTCTCAAAGATTCAATATTTTAGCTAGAACTAGAATTGAATCTCAATAGGAAATTGCTATAAAAGAAATAAGTTGGCACTTTTAAAACAACATTAAGTGTGCTCATCTACTAAATGCATACGAGTAGTACTTTGCTAGAAGAACTGGAGAGCCATAAATTGTTCAGGTCTCCTGGTCCCTGAGCTGTAGTATTTCGTGGGGTATTTCACATGTACTCAATTCGTACTTAATAATTCCTTACATTAGGTTCAGATCTCAAAGCGAGTGTGTGTGGCCTTGATATAGTCCTCGAGCGCCACCATGTTCACCAAATTCACGTTCCAACAACAACCAACTATTCCAGCATGCAATTGGTGTGCTTGCTTGCAAAAATCTGCAACCGCATGCCCATTCATTCTTCTCTTCTCCCTTTCGTCCCATGGATGGATCCTTGCAAAGTTGTGGTTAACCTAAAACCCATTGAATAGCCTTATGTTAGGGATGCATTAACTTGTTGCCCCCAAATGATTAAACCCTGCGGTGTGCTCACCCAAAAGGGTGGTCAATTGATGCTCTTGTACCGCTGAGCTTTTCCTTTCTTTCATGCCAGGGTTTCCTATTCACCATTGATTGCACGTAGATCCAAGCTTAGCCTTGATGTAGACGATAATAGTGGATCTTGGATATATGCAGTCCTTGAGGTGGGGGTGCTCACTACGTAGTCACTAGCAACAAGCCTAGGTTACCCATGATGATGCGTGATTGGAGGTATTTGCATCTTTGGGGGAAAGCAACACTTGGCAGCATTGCATGCCAAACCTGGGAATATGTATTGGTGTATATCCACCGGGAGTGGAGCAGTATCAAAAACCTTACATTGCCATATTCATAAGAAAAACCAAGCCGAAAATCGCACAACGAGAAAGCGAGGAGACACATCATCCGCACGACCCTACTCCACCAAATGCGACAAAACACGCCATCGACTAGGGCCGCCACTCCGACTTATGACACACGGCACCAAAACCGCACACAAGTGGCAACGCTGCATGGCACAATCATCTTGTAGCCTTCCCACCCAAACGACTACCCATGACCTTGAAGCACGTCAAAATCCGGCGCCGCCCCGACGTAGCAACCCAGATCGATCTTTGCATGCCCGAATGCGAACAGCCAGGCCGATGAATTTGCCGCCCACACAGCTCCAGTCGCCACCCAAACCAAACCGCACAAGGCCACGATCCTGACAAATAGGGACCGTCACAGTATGGGAGACCGAGTCGCCGCCTCGACGACCACCATTGTCGGGGCCGCCGCCCAGCATCCGCCTCCCTGACAGCGGACCATCCTGCCCATCTACTGTGAACCAATTGGAGCCACCCTGACAGTGACGTATTAAAAAAAGGAATGATGTGTCCGCCGTCGTGCCTGCTCATAAGGAGTTTATGTTTTCACCTGCAAATCATAGAACCACTTGAGGTTGTCGAAATCGAATCTCTACAACGACGCAACAAGAAGAAGAATGACCCCAGAGGCGTTGTCGTCGGCATGGCCGAAGTCCGTGTAAAAGGCTTTCACCCAAAGATCGATCCGACCATGAAGCGAAAGGAGCAAAAGGGTGGGCTTTCAAGCCTCCCCCAACCAACGTGCTACTCCACATGCCATGGCGGCCACACACCTCAAACCACGACGACCAGGCATTTATGGTTCAACACGTAATCTTCTTTTCTATGACCCCGCGAGCTCTCGTTCGATCGCCTCGCGACGCGCTTCTCCACCTTCCTCTTCCTACCTTCTCTTCCCCCATCCCCAGTAAGTGTCGGCAACGCCGAGATGCCACCACAACCGTTAGGGAGAGGATGCCTTCAAGACTTCAGCAAGCGAAGGCGAGCAATGGATTTACCGGTGGGGTGGGGTGGTCGGCGATGAGATCTGTGTTGGATATATACCTAGAGGCCATAATAATTGTATTATTAATTTATGTTTCATAATTAATGTTTATATTCGATGTTATAACTGATGTGATTTTTGAAAGAGTTTCAGAATGAATACCCATACGCACGTGTAGAATAATAAACGCCAAATAAAGGTCTAGTTTTTGCCTCTAGAGACTAATTCATTGGCCATGTCTTCCTGGTCATGGGTATGATTATACCAACATCAACCGGAGCACATTTTTAGCGAAAGAATGTTGACATGGGTATACATCTCGGGTACCCTACCATGAGGGTACCTGGTGCACGTGACGACTAAGGCCCAATAGCGAAGAGCCTACTCGAAGCCCAAGACAAGAGGCCCAAGAAGATGGAGTACCCTCCAAGATTAGACATAGGCATAGTCGGTTTAGACTTTCCTTACGTGTAAACTAGGTCGGTTACAACTCCCGAGACCCAGCCTATTTAAAGGCTGGGAGGGGTGCCGATCTAGGACAAGCCATACTCGAACCACCAAAGCTCTAGCGAGATCGACATCTCGCCGGAGCCTCCTTGTAATCGCATAATCTCACACGATCAATAACAGACAAGCAGGAAGTAGGGTCTTTACCTCCACCCGAGGGGCCTGAACCTGGGTAAATCTTTGCCTCTGCTTGTCAGCCGACGAAACTACCAGTACTACCACGTTCTCTCCCCATAATCTCAACCCTAGGTCCTTAACCATGGGATTTGATGAGTACCCTCGTCAATTGGCGCCGTCTGTGGGAAAGAATAGTGCTGGACTCACGGTTTCTTCGGTTCCATCGGAAAACGGCGACTCGCCGATCGGATCTACAAACGGCAACTCGCCGGCTGCATCGACAAACCAGAACTCGCCGACTCAGGCGGCACACGGCAACTCGCCGGCTCACTCGACAAACGGCAACACGCCAGCTTCACCCGCAAAAAGCGCATCGATCCTCTGATGGATTTCGAGCCACACTCGCCAGAATTCCAGGAGGCCTTCTCCGATCTCGAGTCAGGTTTGGGTTTAACCGTTGGTTCGTTCAATTTTTTCGTCAACAAGCTTGGTGTGCAGGACTTGACGGATCCACGCCAACTCGCGACTTCCGCACCCGAGGCTCCATCGGTTGCGGCTCCTTCGACTGCGGATCCATCAACCGTCCATACCATCGTCGATCCTCCAAGCTTGCTCGTCTGCAACAACCATGTCCACACTCGAGAGCAACAGCTCAGGAGCTCAGGAGGAGGCCGAATCAGCATACCGCACAAACAACCCGAGCTCGATCTCCACTCGAGGATAGTTTCGACTGCGGGATCTCCTCAGCGACTTCGACGAACCGAAACTCATATCGACAACCACGTCGACTCCGAGATCTGCACAACAACAACCTCGACTCGAGATTCATAACAACTTCGCCGACGCCGAGATGAGCATAGGCGATGAAGGCATCGACAGCGAGATCCGTCCAGACGGACCACTCGACGGGCATATCGACTCCGACATGAGCCTTGATGACGACGTCGAGTCCATGACGGGACTCGAAGCACATACACATACCCTCGGGTGATACCCCAGCAGGTCTACGTCGCCATCGCCGCAGAATCATCAGATGCTGCGGCCAGCCGCAGGCCTACAGAATTCCCGTGCACAGTTACTATGCCGGACGGAGTCACAACTCTCACAATCACTGCTGAGATGGCAGCAAAAGCAGATAAAGTCATCAAGGAGTGCACAATGATGCCAGCAGACGCAACACAAGAGATGTTGACCTTCCAGTACTTCAACTGGCAGGAATCACTTCGACTGCGGCAGGTCAGAGCAACACTCGAAGAACGCAAAAAGCAAGCTAGCTTGTCGAGTGCGCGAAGAAGACAGCTCTCCCTGAGCTCCACCGGGCGAGCAGACACAAGACCCAGATCAAGGTCACACCTCTCGCCAGACGAGAGGGCGCTCACCCGCAACTTAGGCAACTCTTTCATGACATACGACGAGAAGGAGTGCCAGTACCCAAAACAGCTGCGGGTGCCTCTCTTCGCAGCATACCTAGACAATCAAGCCTCCAGCTGATGACCCCAATGCAAAACTGCATCGCCAACAGATCAAATCACTCGCCTTAGCGCGAAGGCCATACGCCAAATCCAAAACTCCAGGGGAGTCGAGACCGTGCCCTAGTTGACACGCGTCGTGAAGAGCATAATCACAGTGGTCGCCGCCACCACTCGAAGGAAAGAAGCGCTCGCGTAGGCGCAGGTCCAGGAGCAGATCACGCAGATCTTACAGTAGCGACTCATACTCTGATCGAGAGCCTGAGCCACATGGAGCTCTGTGCTTCACTCGACGCGTCCGCGAGACACGGATGCCCAAAGGGTTCAAACTCACATCTGAACAGCCCAAGTACACGGGTCGACAGGAACCTTCGGGTGGCTGGAAGACTACAGGCTGGCTGTCGCGTGCCAGCGAGGCACAAACACCACAGCCATGCAATACATACGACTCATGCTCGAAGGCACAGCCCGCGACTGGCTCAAGGCCCTACCTCCATCAAATACGACTCGTGGGATCACTTCCGCGATGACTTCATCAAAAACTTCGAGCCTCTATGTGAGCGCCCAAAAACGTTCGAGGAGCTGCGCCTGCGTTCAACGTTCAGACGAAACGTTGAGGTCATACATCAGACGATGGACTGAGATACGCAACTCAGTCGGAGTAATTTCAGAAGATATGGCCATGGATGCTTTCATAATGGGCTCGCCAGGCGACTCAAAGAAGCACTTGGTCGCAAAAAGCCAACCTCTGTGGCTAACCTCTTGATGACGCGACTGAGTGGGCAGACGGAGAAGACATGGCGCGCACCACACGCGGGTCCTCACCCCGTGACAATCATGAAAGCGGCAGTCGAAGCCGCAGAGACTCGTACAGAGACGACCGAAGGCGCAAACGTTCAAAACGTCACTACGACGATGACAGACCCGAATTCATGGCGGCTGGGTTCTCCACACCCCGCAATGACCAGACAGAAGCGACCGACGGTCGGATCGGCGAGACAGTCGAGATGATCGCGGGACAGTCGAGATGATCGTCGGGACAGTCGAGACCGCGGCCAACGCAGTGATAGCTACAAGAGGAAACTGGCGCAAGTCACGGCACAATCTGAGCGATCATTCGAAGAAAAGATGGATGCTGATTGCAGATTCCACCTGTACAAGGGGACGACGGAAAACTGCGCTCCAATCACTCGATGAGAAACTGCAGGGAGTTCGACCAAATGGCGACTGATTACGTAAATCTCAGAAAGGCAGCAGCCACACAAGCACCTGCACCCGTGCCTCAGCCAAACAATGTGCCTGTTCTGATGGCACCACCCCACCCCACACAGCCTGCCGCAGGCGGAAATCTCGCGGGTGCCATACAGCACATACCTCGGGTGGACGAACCACAGTACCCTCCGCCCCAAGGGCAGATGTACATGATACAGAAAGGTCCTTCCAACAGGGAGCAAAAACTTCGCACTCGACAAGTAAACATGGCGGTCATGTCACCTCCTGCGTAACTGAATTCTTGAAGGGTTCTGAAACACAATAAGCTTCAGCAGAGAGGACCACCCTCCATCGGTTGTTCGTCCAGGGCACTCTGCTCTGGTACTCGACGCACAAATTGGAGGCTACGCCATGTCCAAGGTCTTCATGGATGGTGGCAGCGGCATAAACATCATCTTCGCAGATACGCTCCGCAAAATGAACAGGTCAGTCGAAAACCTGCCAAGATCTTCAAATACCTTTCACGGTATCGTCCCAGGGAAAGCAATAAGCCCAGAAGGCACCATACAACTCGACGTAACGTTCGGGGACAAGAACCACTTCAGGACAGAATCGATTGAGTTCGAAGTTGTCGACTGGAAGTCACAATACCATGCTATACTTGGACGCCCGACGTTCGCTCGATTCATGGCGGTGCCACACTACGCATACCTCCAGAAGATGCCTGGACCAAAAGGAGTAATCACAGTCAAGGGAAACTTCCAAAAGTCTGACTCTTGCGACCGAGAGTTCAGCAAAATCTCTGAGATGTTTGGCATGGAAGCAACACTCGCTGAGCTCGGTCTCCAACGATCGAACACTTATGCCAGAGCACAAAAGGTGGCAGTCGACAGAGCATTCAATGCCACCAATGACACAAGATCGCATCAGGTGCACCCGACTGACCCGACCAAGACAGTCAATGTCTCGTCGAGTCTGCCTATCGCATAGGAAAGCGCGCTCGTCGAATTCCTCCGTGAGAACTGGGATATATTTGCATGGTGTCCAGCCGACATGCCAGGTATTCCCAGGGAATTCGCCGAGCACTCTCTCCAATTATTTCCAGATGCTAAACCAGTCAAGCAAACAATGCGCCGCATATCCGGCCCAAAAAGAACCGCAGTCGAAGCCGAAGTCGACAGGCTACTCGCAGCAGGTTTCATCAGAGAGATCAAGAAATCACAATGGGTGGCCAACCCCGTACTCGTAGAGAAGAAGCACACAGATATCCTTCGGATGTGCGTAGATTTCACAGCACTCAATAAATGCTGTCCAAAGGATCACTTTCCACTACCTCGAATCGACCAGATCGTCGACTCCACCGCCGGGTGCGCTCGCTTGTCCTTCCTGGATGCTTACTCGGGTTACCACCAGATAAGGATGAAGGAAGAGATGAAGAGAAAACGGCGTTCATAACCCCACTCGGGGTCTACTGCTACACCAAATGCCTTTCGGGCTCAAGAACGCAGGCGCAACCTACCAGCGCATGATGCAAGATGCCTCAAGAAGCAAATTGGGCGAAACGTCCAGGTCTATGTAGATGACATCGTCATCACCACAAGAGGAAAACACACTACTCGATGACTTGCGAGAGACGTTCGCAAACCTCAAACGCTTCCACATCAAGCTCAACCCGAAGAAGTGCACGTTCGGCGTGCCAGCCGGGCAACTCCTCGGGTATCTAGTCTCAGCTCGAGGAATCGAGGCGACCCGGAGAAAATACAGGCCATCTTGACGATGCAAAGGCCTTCAAAGCTCCATGACGTGCAAAAGTTGCGGGTCGAGCAGCACTCAGTCGATTCATCAGCAAGCTAGGCGAAAAAGCACTCCCGTTCTATCGACTGATGAAGAAAGCAGATAAATTCGAGTGGACGCCAGAAGCCGAAGCAGCCTTCACGGACCTCAAGCGAGTCCTCACAAGCCCTCCAATCCTCGTCGCACCAAGGGAACGCGAGCCACTTACCTATATGTCTCTGCAACTAACAGGGTGGTAGCACCGTACTGGTAGTCGAACGAAGGGAGGAGGGACACGCCCAAAGCATACAACGTCCAGTCTATTACTTGAGTGAAGTGCTCTCCACATCAAAGCAGCGGTACCCGCACTATCAAAAGCTGGCCTACGCCGTGTTCATGTCCTCAAGGAAGCTGACGCATTACTTCTCCGAGCACCCGATCACTGTAATCAGCACCTCAGGGATCGGGGACATCCTCACAAACCCCAACGCAACTGGGCGAGTAGCAAAATGGCTCATCGAGCTAGCACCGAGACATCAAGTATGATTACCCGAAGGCCATCAAAGCACAAGTTTACCTGACTTCCACACCGAGTGGATCGAAGCTCAGCTCCAGGAGCACCAGATGTGTCCAACTCATGGACTATGTACTTTGACGGCTCAAAGAAAAACGAAGGCGCAGGCGCAGGGTCATCCTCATATCACCAAAAGGCGACAAGCTCCGCTATATCCTGCAAATGGGATTCGAGTTCCCATCCAATAACGAAGCAGAGTACGAGGCCCTGATCCATGGCATGAGGATGGCCAAAGCCCTCGGGTGCACTCGACTGATGATCTACGGTGACTCGAATCTGTGGTGCAGCAAACAATGAAGGCGCGCAATCGCAGATAACATGATCGCCTACCGTGACCTGTACAACATCATGGAGGGCAGCTTCGAAGGCTGCGAGTTGCGGCACATAGGGCGTGAGAGCAATGAAGAAGCAGATAAGTTAGCCAACATTGGCGACCAAAGCACCAGTTCCACCTGGTGTTTCTTCGAGCGCATCGAGCACAGTCCATCAAGAAAAAGCGCATCCTACATCAGCCGCACCAGCCAAGAGCAAAACCTAGCACAGAGGACCCGCCAGTCGAGGTACTCCTCATCGAGCCAACTTGGACTCAACCTTTCCTCGCATACATACTCCGCGGCGAGGTACCGAAGACATAACAGAGTCAAGACGCGTCACTCGACGATCTAAAGCATACACTGTCATCAACGGTGAACTTTACAAACGCAGCATATCAGGTATGTTCCAACGTTGCATAGCATTTGAAGATGGCCAAGCCATCCTTCGTGATATTCATGCAGGTACCTGCGGGCATCACGCCAGCAGTCGATCACTCGTAGCCAAAGCCTTTCGCGCAGGCTTCTACTGGCCCACAGCACTCAAAGACGCGGAGGACATAGTCAAAAGGTGCATCGGCTGCAAAAATTCGCCACAAAGCCGCACGCACCCGCATCGGCGTTGAAGACAATACCATTGGCCTGGCCCTTCGCCCAGTGGGGGCTCGATATGGTTGGGCCACTCAAAAAATCCTCCCATGGAGGGCATACTCACCTTCTGGTGGCGGTCGACAAGTTCACCAAGTGGATTGAAGCAGTCCCTATCACAAGTTCGACTGCCACTACAGCAGTCAATTTCATAAAATCCATCATATACCGCTTTGGTGTGCCAAGTAGCATCATCACTGATAACGGTACAAACTTCACGGCTGAAAATTCAACCTTCTGCAAAGAGCAAGATATCACGCTCAATTATGCATCTGTGGCACACCCGCAATCAATGGCCAAGTCGAAAAGGCCAATGGACTTGTGACGAGTGGAATCAAGAAACGCCTCCTGGTGCCACTCAAAAGGCCGCGGGTGCTTGGGTCGAAGAACTCCATCTGTGCTATGGAGCTACGCACAACACCCAACGTCAACAAATTCACCCCATTCTTCATGGTCTACGGCAGAGGCAATCCTGCCATCAGACGTAAGGTTCAATGCACCAAGAGTCGAAGCATACAACGAAGAAGATGCAGATGAAGCACTCGAAGATGCAGTCGACTTGCTCGAAGAAGCACGCAACACGCGCTAGCACGCACAGCTGTCTACAGCAAGACCTCCAACTATCACAGCCGTCGACTGCGTACCAGGTCCTTCGAGGTTGGCGACTTGGTACTTCGACTGAAGCAAAAGAAGGTGCATAAACTTGCTTCTCCATGGGAAGGACCCTTCATCATCACCGAGGTCATTGGTGGTGGAGCATACAGACTGACA